>LR552364.1:346870-445090 GCA_900536415.3 Caenorhabditis sp. 38 MB-2015
GGGTGAAGGAAAATTAGCCTATTCTCTTTTTTTCCGAGGTTTGTTCAAATCGATTTTAGAAGGATAATTTTCATAATAATATAAGACCTAAATTTTTCATCCTAATTTTGTATATTAAAAAAATTTTCGTTCCGGGTATTATTCATGTTGAACTTGATTTTTTGAAAAATATTTTGCTAGAAAACCATGTGATCTTTTTTTAAGATTTCTCGTCAAACACGACCTCAGATCTATAATTATGCTAGATAGTTTGAGATTTCATGCAAAGACTTGAAAATACCGTAATGGATTAAAGCTATATTTCAATTTTTCACATATCTAACTACCGAATTTATTTACTCCCTATTTTTTTCCGAAAATATATCGTATGCATTACGCTTAATTTATTTTTTTTTATTGAAGCCAACAAATTCATTCCACCACTTTTATTTGAAAGTTACCAAAAAAATATTTCTAAAAATATAAAAAAAATATCTCCAAATATTTTCAGATTTTTCAGGTCATGTAAAAATTACCCCAATTTTACAAGTTTTTGTACAATTTTCAACGAGAAAAATTGCACCAACCCTCAATCCGAACGGCGGTAATGGATACTCATGTAAGCCGAGCCAAGAGCAAGAGAAATCCGGTCATAAGACAACAAAACAAGGAATTTTCGCATTTTCCAACATAAGGCTCTTCAAACAAAAATGACTGAGACACTTGAATCATGCTTCAATGAGTGATTGTATGTCCAACAAATACGGTCATGATTTGTTGTTATTGTTATTATCATTATTTTTATTGTTAACACCCACACAAGGCAGGTGATCACTTTTTTCCTCATTTCTTGATTTTTTCGTTCATTCGGATGTTAGGTCTATTTACCCTTCTCGAACTTTGACATCAAGGTCACGTTGGGATATTCAAATCAAAATCAAATAGAACAAAATTCATCCCCATCCCCGCTTTTTTTCGCTCATATGTGTTCAGCGAATGCTTCATTCTGTCAATGAAACTATCCAAATAAATAGAAATCCCTCATTCCTCACTATATTTGTTTTTCGCACTTTCTCTCGTTTTTCATTCTAATTATTATCATTATTATTTTCCTCGAACTTTTAGATTCTGTAACTTGGTTTTGTTTTTGAATCAGTTTTTCACAAATAATCTAGCAATTATCAAATCTTGGTGTTGTAGAATCAGTTATTTCAATTTTTTCGAACAAAACTTGCGGGATTGATAACATATATTATATTCAAAAACCATTTTTTTTATCATCATAAAATATTTACAATTTTTTTATTTGTAAACAATATTTTCGAAACCATAGTAATATTTCCTAAGTTGTCACTAAATTTATGATCCATTCAAGCTGGTCCTATTTTTTAATGAAAAATATGTTTTCAAAAACAATATATACGTACACTTTTGATTTCTCCCATTCTTCACACTTTTCTATGATTTTCGAATGTCTCTTGAATCCAATCGTGGTTTTTAAACCGATTCAGAACCGAAACAGAAGGTTAAATGCTCTAGATCACAGAAATTTCTATTTTTTTCTTTTTTCGTGGTCCGATGAACTGTAGACTGAAAATAGATGTTCTTAAAGGGACCAAAGTACCTAAAAAATTAGATATAGTCGTATTTTTCTGGAATTCTCTTAGGATAAATTTATAAATCTAAGAACAATAACAAATATGTCTATGTAATATGTCACTTATTAAGTATTTGTTAAAGAAAAACCTAATATAAATTATATTGACAGTGAGTGAAAAACCAGTTTCACTCTTTCTCTGAAGTTTGAGGAATTTTGATGTCATATTTTTTGAATTTTTGAACTTTTTTTGGTTCCAAAAATATCTCAAAATCGTGTTCGGAATATTAAGAAAATATGCATCGTTCATTGAAAAAACACGTCACAATATTATTTTCCTTCAATTGAGTCCTTGTCAATGAAACATCAAAGGCGAAAAAAATAGACCACCCACGTCGAAAAGTTTATTATTTTCTCTTTTAGGAAACAATAGCTTCATGTTTTGCCCACGCTCTGTCTATTCTACGCGTAGCCTCAAAAAACCCGGAAATCTCATCTTATTGTAAAGTTTGTCAAATGTGTGTCAAAACAACATGTCCCACTTATCAATATGCGCGCATTTTCAACTCAAAACGCATCTTATCTTTTTTGTTAAGAGCCCATGTCCGTTTAGGCGCCACCCCCTTTTTGAAACTCTGTATTTGACATGTTTGCTCGCATCGTGATTATGACAGATTTAGCTGCTGCTGCTACTTCTTTTAGTGTTTATTCAAAATTGTTGTTGTTTTTTCCAGATAAATTATGTCAAGGTGGGAAAGTTTTCCGATCAGCGAACAGGAACAGGCCTATTTGGCAGCCACAACAACAACTACCACGTGAGTGATTTCTGAGCTTAGGGATGCATATTTTTTGGAGCAAAAATATATTTCAATTCTCAGGTTTTGAACCATAATTTTACATTGTAGGTATCAATAGTAAGGATGTATTCTCGAATAGATTTTACTAAACAAAAAATATTTCTTAAATCAAAGTTTATGAGCATATGTATAGCTAAAGCCTTAGATTTCTTCATTAGTGAACAAAGACCTGAAAAACGTTTTTCACCCCTAGATATATAAATACCCAGATACCTAGATACCTAGATACCTAGATACCTAGATACCTAGATACCTAGATACTTAGATACCTAAATACCTAGATACCTAGATACCTAGATATCTAGATACCTAGATACCTAGATACCTAGAAACCTAGATACCTAGATACCTAGATACCTAGATACCTAGATACCTAGATACCTAGATACTTAGATACCTAAATACCTGGATACCTAGATAACTAGATTCCTAGATTCCTAGATACCCACATACCTAGATACCTAGATACCTAGATACCTAAATACCTGGATACCTAAATACCTACATGCCAAGATACCTAGATACCTAGATACCTAGATTCCTAGATTCCTAGATACCTAGACACTTAGATACCTAGATTCCTAGATTCCTAAATACCTAGATACCTAGATACCTAGATACCTGGATACCTAGATACCTAGATACCTAGATACCTAGATACCTAGATACCTGGGTACCTAAATACCTGGATATCTAGATAACTAGATTCCTAGATTCCTAGATACCCAGATACCTAGATACCTAAATACCAGGATACCTAGATACCTACATGCCTAGATACCTAGATACCCAGATACCTAGATACCTAGATACCTAGATACCTAGATACCTAAATACCTGGATACCTAGACACCTAGATACCTGGACAACTAGATACCTAGATACCTAGATACCTAGATACCTGGGTACCTAAATACCTGGATATCTAGATAACTAGATTCCTAGATTCCTAGATACCCAGATACCTAGATACCTAAATACCTGGATACCTAGATACCTACATGCCTAGATACCTAGATACCCAGATACCTAGATACCTAGATACCTAGATACCTAGATACCTAGATACCTAGATACCTAGATACCTAGATACCTAGATACCTAGATACCTAGATACCTAGATACCTAAATACCTGGATACCTAAATACCTGGATACCTAGATAACTAGATTCCTAGATTCCTAGATACCCAGATACCTAGATACCTAGATACCTAAATACCTGGATACCTATATATCTACATGCCTGGATACCTAGATACCTAGATACCTAGATTCCTAGATTCCTAGATTCCTAGATTCCTAGATTCCTAGATTCCTAGATTCCTAGATTCCTAGATTCCTAGATACCTACATACCTAGAACCTAGAGAGTTTTCAGAAGTGAAACAACACCTGCCAACATTGTCAACACCTTTCGTAAAAGTCTCGGTGGATTCATCCGACAAGAAGTATCCGAAACTGGTCAAACCATCTGCTTCTACCGATATAATAACGCCGATACAGCAGTTCCCTACCTCTGCGAGCTTGGATGTTGTGGCCATGGTTGTTGTACTGTTTCAGATATTGCTGCGTGAGTTTGAAATCTCATTTTCAAAGATATTAAAGTTTTAATTCTCAGAAAATCTACCTCGTTTGGTTGGGCAATCGCACTTCTGGTAATCGTATTAATCACGATTGTTTTCGCAGTTTTGGCCTTGATCTCTGTATGGCTTATGAATCGTCATAAAGATCGAATCCATAAGCAACATTTAGCCGAGTCATCAATCGAGAGCACTTCTGTCAGTCAAGTAAGTTAGAAAAAATAAGAGCAATTACAAATCCAAAATTTTTGTAGATCAGTGGACCAACACTTTTCTATCCGGATGCTTATTATCAAAATAATATCAGCAACAGCAGTTTCAAGCCCTATTGAACATGATAATTGAGAATTTTTTGTGCTATTTTTAATTGTTCAACGTTTCTTGCCTTCTCCCACTCTAAACACAACTTTTACTTAATTCACCCTGTATCTTGAACAAATGTATGTTTTATTTTACATATCTGAAATGAATGAAAGAACTGAAAAATGTTTATTGGATATAGAAGATTACACTGGATATTTCTGTACCCTGGATACCTAGTACGCCATGTAGTTTTCATTGTAGCTCGGATATTTCATGTTTCTCGATCTTGAACCTCTTCTTTGTGGTGTGCCTTCAATCTCCTGTAAAAATCACACTCATTAGATAGATACTAAATTTTTTTTAGAAAACTCGCCTCTTCTTGTTGTTCTTGTTGATCAGTTGAATCTGGGTGAGAGCTTTCAGGATTTCCAGAAGATTCTTGGATTGGTTCTGGTGCGGTTCTTTCGGGTATCTGTAAAAGTTACCTTACTCATAATGATGATGAAGAAAAGTATTTACTTACATGTTGAACTTGAGGAGGATTTGGTGCTGGTTGGACAGGCTCGATAGGCTGAATCCTTGCTGGTGAATTGGCGGTAGCTTGGTGTACCAAGCATTCCGCATATTCAGATGTTTCTCCTGGATTTTTCGAAAAATGGGCTTCTACTTGTGCCGTCATCTTGGGCTTTTTTGAAGACGATTGATTTGACATTGACCTTGATCTTGATCTCTGTATGGATTATAATATAAATATATGATATAATGATAAACTTTTTCACAAAAAAACTCACTCTCTTTGTAGTCGACTCATTTTTTTGAATATTTTGACTGGAACCCACACTGAAACCCATACATTCTTTTAACAAAGTTTCTATAGACTGAAAAATATTTAGTAAGTTCAGGTTTTCTCAAGTTTTTTTAAACTCACCTTATCCGGAGAATAATTATTCAAATTCAACGTAGGAGAGTCGGGAGGTTCTGAAATAGAACTTTGTGAAGCTGCTGAATGGCTCATAGGCGACACGGCTGAAGACTCTTTTGAGAGTGTAGCAGATGGTGATTTCTGAAAATGTCAGGTTTTTTATCATTTGGTGTAATGTTTGCCAGTTGCAAAACTAATCACCCTCTTTTCAGTCGACCGATTTTTCTGAGCAACACTTGAGCCTTCTGATGGTATTAACGAAGTGTCTATAGCCTGAAAAATATTTAGTAGTTTCAGATTTTCTCCAGTTTTTTTTCACTTACCTTTTTCGGAGAATCATCTTCCAAGGTATTCGTAGGAGTGGCGGGAGCTTGTGTGATAGAATTTTGTGAAGCTGCTGAGTGGTTCTTAGGCGACACGGCTGGAGACTCTTCTGAAGGTGTAGCAGATGGTGATGTCTGAAAATGTCAGGTTTTTCATCATTTGGTGTAATGTTTGCCAGTTGCAAAACTAATCACCCTCTTTTCAGTCGACCGATTTTTCTGAGCAACACTTGAGCCTTCTGATGGTATTAACGAAGTGTCTATAGACTGAAAAATATTTAGTAGTTTCAGATTTTCTCCAGTTTTTTTTTCACTTACCTTTTTCGGAGAATCATCTTCCAAGGTATTCGTAGGAGTGGCGGGAGCTTGTGTGATAGAATTTTGTGAAGCTGCTGAGTGGTTCATAGGCGACACGGCTGGAGACTCTTCTGAAGGTGTAGCAGATGGTGATGTCTGAAAATGTCAGGTTTTTTATCATTTGGTGTAATGTTTGCCAGTTGCAAAACTAATCACCCTCTTTTCAGTCGACCGATTTTTCTTAACAACACTTGAGCCTTCTGATGGTATTAACGAAGTGTCTATAGCCTGAAAAATATTTAGTAGTTTCAGAATTTCTCCAGTTTTTTTTCACTTACCTTTTTCGGAGAATCATTTTTCAAGGTATTCGTAGGAGTGGCGGGAGCTTGTGTGATAGAATTTTGTGAAGCTGCTGAGTGGTTCATAGGCGACACGGCTGAAGACTCTTCTGAAGGTGAAGCAGATGGTGATGTCTGAAAATGTTTCCTAGTTGCAAAGCTAAAAATATCAACTTACGGTATCTCCTAGGAGATCGGGATTAGATCCACTTTCCAACGAGTTCTCAACCGATTCATTGTCTTCTCGTTGAGCCTGAAAATAATCAAATTATGTATTTGAACTAATTTTGTTTCGAAATTTAACAGAATTTTGTTCTTCAACTTTTCTGAATCGTTTTCTTTTCAACTTTCAAATGACAGAAAATATATAAAAAATGTTCTGCTATGTAATATTCTAGAATTTGGCTTTTTTGGTCATAACTCGGCTCAAAATAGTCAGTTTGGCAACCCCTCATAGTCTAACAGGTCTTCCCTCTTTATGCCTTTTAGTCTAGCAGGAAAAAAAGGTTGACTATTTCTAAAAATGTGTGACAAAATATTAACTTACATCCGAGACATATAAATTATCTCCGTTTTCGAAAGAATTCTCAACAACTTGCGAAATGAAATCCTTGACATTATATTGAGCCTGAAATAATAAGTTCATCTGAACTAATTTTTTTTCGAAAAGCTTTTTCAACGTACAAGAGGCATTGAAACAATAAATTAAGAAATTTTCTAATTTTCCAGCAATTATATCAGTTCTTTGATATACTTTATGTATATATACCTATTGTCTGTCTAATTTTTGACATCTTCCCCATAAGATTACGCAACAAACGTTTTCCGGTAAGGAAAAGAGGAAGGGATGATAAGTTTTAAACGGACTAGGAAAGTTTTTTCTCCTGAGATTTAGGTCAAGGTTGTTTTTGTTAATTTTTTGAGAGAAAAAAAAGATATTAGTATACATTTTTTGAAAAGGACGACTACGTTTTCACTACAAGTTTTGGTAATAATGCGTTTCTTCTCAACTTAGTTTCTTTTTTCGTAAAAGAGAAATTGTTTGATTGGTGCGTACATGTCAATAAGCAGGGAGAAAAAGAAATTCGAAAGTTTTTCATAGAAAAATCCTATCTGAAAATATCGTTTTAATTTGGCTAGAAACATCCAGTTTTCAAAAAACGATAATTTTTTTTGAATTAGAAGGTTATTTTTTTGTCCGGTTCTCGTCCGGATATCCCTATTTAATTTTACGCTTTCAAATGACAAAAAATGCTCACCTTCTTTTTCAGAACCATCCTAACATATTTGAAGGTTTTGAGCACCATATCATGAATAGCTGCCGACCATGTAAAAAACTTCAGAGAATTGTAATACTGGTTTTCTTCTAAGAGAAGTTCTCGATATATATCGCCCATTTTTCCAGCGTTTCTCGAAATTTTTTCCGCATAATATATCAGCAAATCTTCTTCGTTTAGTGTGTTAATCACCGGTTCATCGCGAACATTGGATTTTTGATAAGTGGTGGGGATCTGAAAATTGGTCACCACATATGAAATTTAGTTCATCCCACAGCACTAAACCTTTTTCAAAAATAGAATAGCGCTCTCTGCGTCTTTTATAGCGGTATATTGTGTATCTGCCGTTATTTTTAACATTTGCCAAGAGATGTATCCTTCTTTTAAAAACTCGCCCAACAACTCAAACATGTCCTTCGACCGCCATAAAACGAAATTGATTCTTTCGACTAATGCGTTAAATTTGGCGGAATGAGGATCCTAAAAAAAAATGGTTGCTCAAAAATCCAATTTTTTTAAAGTTTCTAACTCAAACTTACAATAGGTATATAACTTTCATTGTCGACATCACTCATTTTTGTAGGCAGAGCGCGATAACTCGAAAATCTTAGTTGAGGAACTGAAAAATACACATTTTCAAAACGAGCTAGTACAGGATATGTTACAAAAAAATCACTAAAAAATGCTGCATTGACAACTATTCAGAAAGTGGGAATTAGGTAGACCAAAAAAATTCTCATCGCGCAAAAAAATTCGATTTTCATCATAAGGCAAAGAGCTACTGTGGGAAGTATAGGGAGGGGGCGCGGCTGACTCCGCCCATTTTTGGTAGTAGAAACAAATTTGATAAAAATTCAACGAACGTGAAGAGGAGAAAAAAAATTATGGGCGCCCCCGATTACCCATGGAGACCCCTAGGCATTAAAATGTTAATTGTAGGAGTCACTACTTATAAAACTACCCATAATGCATATGTATCTCAGGAACCAAAAAATTTAGTATAACAAAACTTTGCAAATAGGTTAAGGACACTATTGGTAGCCCAGAAAAAAATTATGGGCGCCCCCGATTACCCTAGCCGGTCCCTAGGCATTAAAATGTTAATTTTAGGGGGTCACTACTAATAAAACTACTCATAATGCATATCTAAGAACCCAAGATACTTAGCTTCACCAAACTTTACAAATGGCTTCAGGACACTACTGGTTACCCAAAAAAAAAATTATGGGCGGCCCCGATTACCCTAGCCGAACCCTATGCATTAAAATGTGTATTTTAAGGGGTCACTACTAATGAAACCACCCATAATGCATATCTAAGGAACCAAGATACTTAGCTTAACCAAACTTGGGAAAAAGGTCATCAGTACTGAACAGAGTTGGGCGGAATTCCGACTTCCGATTCCCGCATGGTTTTAGAGCCTGATTACTTAGATATCTAAATACCGGAATACCTGAACACAGAGTTCCCTAGATACCTCGATAACTTGCCTGAATTTTCCGTTCGAACCAGTACTGTTTGATTTTTCCAGTGGTGCTTCAAAAATAATATTTATTCATAAAACAATAGAAAAAATGGATATTTTGAAATCATCCGACATACATAGGGAAGATCATGAAAATTGAATAATAATTAACAGGGATTAATTCATATTCCAATAGATGTCTTCATTGTTGTTCTTCCTGTTTGATTCGGAATGAAGGGCTGGGCTCAAAAGAGTCTACAGGCTCTTCAGAAGGAGGCATGGGGCCTTCAAGAGAAGGCATGGGGGTTTCGGAAGAAGAAGAAGAAAAAAAAGAAGTCAGAGGCTCTTCGGAAGAAAAATTGACCACAGGATCCATAGGGTCTCCGAAAGAAGTCACAGGCTCTTCAGAAGAAAAATTGGCCAACGGATCCATAGGATCTTCAAAAGAAGTCACGGGCTCTTCCGAAGGCGGCATGGGCTCTTCATAAGGAGCCACAGGGGCTTTGTAAGAAGGCATTCGGTTTTTAGAACGCGCCATGTGGTCTTCATTGTAGCTTACAAATTTCATGTTTCTCTGTCTTGATCCTCGTCGTTGTGTGGTGCCTTCGAGTACCTGTAAAAATCAAACTCATTTACATAAGAAAATTGAAGAAAAAAAACATTAGACAACCCACCTTATTCGTTGTTCTATTCCGAGTATTCGAACGGGGCTTAGAGCTTTCGGGGTTTCCAGAAGCATTTTGAATTGGTTCTGGTGCGGTTCTTTCGGGTGTCTGTAAAAGTTACCTTATTCATAATGATGTGGAAAAAAGGTATGTACTTACATGTCGAATTTGAGGAGAATTTGGTTGTGCTGGTTGGTTAGGCATATTGAAACGATTAAACAATGATGCTTTGACTTTGATCTTGAAAAACCCGTTTTTTTTTGTTGCAAAATGCTTACTTACCGTTATTGGTGGGTTGGTGGGAGGTTGTTGTCCCAAGCCTTGCGAATATTCCGATCTTTCATTTGGATGCTTATCAAAGATAGATTGTACAATTTGGTCGTGGTCGGACGATTGTGGTGAAGATGTTGGCCTCTTCGCAGCCTTTGAAGAAGATTTGTTGTGTACCATGGTGTTTGTACGTTGGTGTACCGTGTGGTGTATTTGTTGTGTACGTTGGTGTACCAAGGACTCCGCATATTCCGATGTTTCTCCTGGATTTCTCGAGAAATGGTCTTCTACAACTGGCTCGTGGTCGGACACCAGTTGTGAAGGTGTCGTCCTCTTCGGCTTTTTTGAAGACAATTGATGTAACCTTGATCTTGATCTTGATCTCTGTATGGATTATGATATAAACATAGAATACAATGACAAACTGAAAAAAAACTCACTCTTTTTGTTGTCGACTCATTTGTTTGAACTTTTTGAGAAGCACTGGAACCTTCTGATACTTCTAACACAGTGTCTGACGGCTGAAAGCGATTTTTTAGAGTTCAGTTTTTTTCCAGTAGTTTCTCACTTACCTCAACCGGAGAAACATTTTCCAAATGAATCATAGGAATGTCGGGAGGTTGTGTGATAGAATTTTGTGAAGATCCTGAGAGGTTTATAAGCGGCACGACTGGAGACTCTCTTGAGAATGTAGCAGATGGTGATGTCTGAAAAATTTTTTTTTTTAATTGTTTTTTATACTTTTTTCAGTTTCAATGCTAAAAAAAATAACTCACAGTATTATTTGGAAGATCTGCATTCTCTCCAGTTTCCAACGAGTTCTCAACCGATTCATTGGCTTCACGTTGAGCCTGAAAATAAGGTGTTCATTTGAAGTAATTCTGTCCCAAAAGTTGACAGATATTTTTTTCAATATCTTCTGAATTCTTTTCAAAAAGTTTTCAATGAAAACAAAAGTGTTCTGCTCTATAATATTCCAGAAATTATCTACAAATAATTGGTCTATAATTATTTTTCATCCAATTTTTGACACCTTCCATAAAAGATTACGCAAAAAAGGTTTTCCGGAAAGATGAAAAGTAAGAAATACTATATTTTTCACTGACTAAGAAAATTTTTTGCAGAGATTTAGGTGAAGGTATTTTTTCGAAAACTCACCGTCAACACCCTACCATTTTCCTTCATTTCTAGTATAGTTCTAGCATTTGTGAACGTTTCGAGCGCCATTCTTTGAATATCTGTCGACCATGTCATAAACCTCGAACTATTGCCAGACTGGTTTTCGATTTTAAAAAGCATATGTGATAATTTGGCCAATATTATAGCGTTTCTCGAAATCTTGCCCCCGATTTCTATCATCCATTCTTCTTCATTGAGAACCGATTTCTTAAAAAAATTGGGTTTTCGAAATTTTTTATTCAAATTTTCTCACTTTTTTAAATATTGGACTAACTGCAACGTCATCCGTATCTATTTCACTACAGGACTCATCCTTTGTCAAAAATATGACAGATTTTCTCGCGGTTTCTACAGCGGTAGTTTGGAAATCTAATGATCTTTTCAAAATTTGAAAACTGTTGTCAATTTTACAGTCTTCTAACAAATACTTGCCCGACAAATCAAACATATTTTGCGATTGCCATAGAGCGTCATCGATTGTTTTGACGAATTCGTTGAATATGACAGAATCAGGATCCTAAAAAGAAAATTGGTCGAAAATGTAGATTTCTAGAAAGAAGAGGATACTCAGAATAAAAACTGGTTTTGAAAAAAACATTCCCTTACATGATAATTGGAAATTTTCAACTCAAACTTACTCCAGGCACTTGTTGCTCGCTTCCGGTTTGGACATCACTCATTTTTGATGCCAAAACAAAAAATTCGAGACTTTTGGTCACAAGTTTTCAAATCGAAAAGTCAATTTTCACCAAGAGCTACTAGTGGAGACCTCCATGACTGACTCCGCCCATTTTTTATAGTAGAAAAATTCGGAATAAGTCATGTTGATAAAAACTAGCTAGTGAGGAGAAGAAAAGAGAGGAGAATAGAGGAGAGGACTTAGAGATACCTGGTTACCTGGTTACCTGAGTACCTGGTCACGTAGATAACTGGATCCTGGGTATATAAATATATGGATATCTGGATACCTGGGTATACCTGGATAGATTACATGGATGCCCAGATATCTAAAGACCAAGAGACGAAGATTTGTTAATACCTAGATACTTAGATACCATGATACATGAATACCTAGATACCTAGATACCTAGATACCTAAATACCTAGATACCTAGATACCTAGATACTTATATATCCAAATACCAAGATACCTAGATGCATGTATACCTGGATGCCTGTATACCTGGATATCAGGAAACCTGGATACCTAGATACCTAGATACCTAGTAACCTAGATACCTAGATACCTAGATAACTAGACACATAGATATTTAGATACCTAGATGCCTGTATATGTGGATGCCTGTATACTTGGATATCAGAAAACCTAGATACCTAGATACCTAGATACCTAGATACCTAGATACCTAGATACCTAGATACCTAGATACCTAGATACCTAGATACCTAGATACCTAGATACCTAGATACCTAGATACCTAGATACCTAGATACCTAGATACCTAGATACCTAGATACCTAGATACCTAGATACCTAGATACCTAGATACCTAGATACCTGGATACCTAGATACCTAGATACCTAGATACCTAGATACCTAGATACCTAAACACTTTGATACCTAAATACCTAGATATCTAGATACCTAGACACCTATGTAAATACCTATATACCTAGATACACAAGTGATTATGAGAACAAAATCCAACTTGCTCCTATTTTTTCGGTAATAGTTCAACCTACCCTCTTCAAAAACCCATAACAATGTTTCTTAATTTTGAGTTCTACTTTGTACCCATAACTACTTGTGTGTCAAAATCAGAAGTCGATTCGAACAGCCAAAAAATGAGAAAAACTTTATGAAACTTGTTTTCTCTTCTCACCATCCAATTGAAAAATGGTTTGAATTTTTTAAAACATTATAGAACTGCAGAATTGTTCAAAATCTATTCAAAACTGATTTTAAAAATTTTGGTGGCCATTCTTCAGCTCTAAAAACATTAATTTCAGATACCTAGATATCTAGTTACCTCACCTAAATTTTCCGACTGAACCAATACTAGTTTATTTTTCCAGTCATGCTCCAAAAACAATATTTATTCATAATGAACTCGATGTAGACAATCTGTAGTAGAAGAAAAAAATAGTAAGTTCAAAGTCTTCAGGGCTATGAGAAATATAATTCAAAAAAAATTATTCAGCAAATTTTACTTTTTTTTCCTTTGCAATACTGGATGTAGCCACAAGATCGTCATTGCAGGTTCGTTTTCTCAAGTTTCTCATTTTTGGAAGTGGTTTTTGTGCGATTCTCTCGGGTGCCTGTAAAATATACACTCAGTTAAGGATATTTTTTGAAAATTAAAAAAAAAAACTGACCATTTGTGGTACTGGTGCTTTTGCTGCTTGGTCAGACTTTGGGATTTGAGGTGTCTGGAAAATTTGGAAATATTGAGAGCTTCAGAAGAGATTCAGACTCACTTTTGCAACTTGCTCCATGTATTTTACTCTTCCGACCGGCATCGCTGAAGTTCCCAATGCAGCTTGTTCGAAGAAAAATAGATGAATCTAAAAAAACTCGGATTTTGCTTTATAATTAATAAAAGATATACTAACTTGTGAAACTGGTAGAGAATTTGGTAGAACACCTCGTGCTGGAACATTGTTCGGCTGAAAAAAATTGGTTTTTTTTCTCCAAATTTATAAAACTCTCACTCACGTTTCTCACAATAATATTTGACGAATTGACAGGAGCTTGTTGAGAAGCCTAAAAGTAAGTTATATATTTTTTCAAGTTCACGATACTCACCAAATTTTCCATCGAAGGTTGTGAATTTATGAATTTCAAAGCTGACTCGATCACATTTTGGGATAACTCTGTTGGTGTTGCCATTTTCGATTTTTTTAAACTGGATTGGGCATTAGAAAAATATTGCGGAGGCTGAAATAATTTAACAAAATCAGATATTCTTTTGAAAATGAAACCCACAGTTTTTCTAATCAAATCATCTCTCTGAAATTGTTGAACACCATTCGATAGAATACTTGATGTCTGAAAAGAGTATTTTCAAAGATTCCAGTATTTTTTGACTCACTTTTCTCAAAGAGTTATTCGTCGAGTTATTGATTGGCAAGCATAGAGTCCTTGGAGGTGAGTCAGCATTTGTGGCATTTTTTGATGCCTGAAAATGTTTCAGAGATTTTCCTAGTTTTTCTGCTTAAAGTATATCAACTTACATTATAGCTTGTCAGGATGTGATCAAGCAGATAGTTTGTGTCGGTCGATTTGTTTTGTGAAGAAATTGCCTGAAAAAAATATATTTTAAAGGGGGAGAGAGGTTGGCGAGTAGCTCTTAAGAGAAAGAGCACACATTTTCTAGGTATTTTTTTAATGGTACAATGCAAATAAATATTCAAACGTATTTTTTTCTGGCTTATAGTATACTTATTGTTCGTTTCGAAATATTTCTGAAAAATGTTGTGAGCCTTATGTTTGTTTCAAGGAACAAGAAAACTAAAAATATCTCGAAAGCGAACGAAAAAGACGTTTGAATATAGATATTTCCTCTGTTCGACGCCAATTTTTTTGCTCATATAAAAGGAGAAAATTGTCCATTTTCTTTACCCTATCTTCAACTTTTATGTATAATATTTATATTTCTGAACACCCCAAAAACACTCACTTCCATTTTTCTCGACACAACGACAGCCATCTCCGCTGTTTTCACACTTCGTTCTTGCATATCCAAGGCCATGTCCAAGAGTTTTGTTGCATTGTCAATTTCTTTTATATCATCCAGAAGCTCTTCAGACAACTCGAACATTTTGTCCGAGTTTCTCAAAATATTATTGGATTTTTCTCGAAAATCGTTTTCAATCGGGTTTGAAACCTGTTTTTGTGAGAACAGGGACTTTTTCAACTTCTCGCAGTGGCGTGTGATAATTGAGGAAGCTGCACTTTTAGGGATCTGAAAATTAACTTCATATGTATTATGCAATTTGCCTCTAGCACCTACCTTAACAGTTTTATCCTTTTTTGAAAGAATGATCGCATTCCTAGCGATTTTAACTGCTTTGCCTTGAATGTGTATCGCTTTGTCCATTGTCATCATGCCAGTGACAACTTTTCTCTCGTCTTGTAGCTCCTTGTCTGACAAATCGAACATCCGGTTCGAACTTGATAAAGTGTTTTCAACTTTTGTGATCCATTTGTTCAATAGTTGATTGGTGAAACCAGGGTCCTCTCCAGTTGCTTGATGCTCGCGTTCATTTGAAACACTATCCATATTTTTCTAGCTAAAAAATTCTATGATTTGGAAGATTATTATGTTTCAAGTACAAAGAATGCGGTCAAAAACCGAACGTTTCAAGATAAAAAATACGATATGGTTGTGAATATTTTTATTGAAATGGAGAATATTTTGATATAAGTTGAGACCAATTAAAAATATTTTAGTGAATCCGTTAAAATTGAATCTAATTCGAATAGATAATTGCCCAGTATTGAAAAGATTTTATAACTATTTTATATTTACTTGAAGACTTGAAAATAGTCACCTTTTGGGCGAACCTAAAATATAAAACGGTTCTTGTTTTCCGTAAACTTTTTTTCTCGTGTTGGTTGTTCTGGAAAATTGTGGTTTGGTCCATAAAAAGTTATGAAAAATCGAAAAAAATAGTGCCTAGAACCTTCCTGATCTAGTTATTCATACTCATAATAAATTTCTTTATCAAACTTTGGAACCTCACATTTTTTCTCTAAACCATAACCATATTCTGAGACTATTTTTGCACGTATTTCAAGATTTGGGCTAAACAAAAGGATATTCAGATCTGGCGAGCTGGATAACTAGCCAGAGTTCTCTCTAAAAATACAATGGTCCCTTAAAACTTAAAGCTACTTTTACCTACTTTGAGAAAACTTTTTGCGCTCTTTGAACAATAGGATTAGGGATTACAACCTTGTTGTTTTCAAGAAATTAATAAAGGTCACTTAGTAGATTTAATGCCCGATAATTAGTATAAACAGAAAACAGGTTTATCCAATTACGCAATGATAATCCCTGTAATTCTCACCATCTTTTTCGCAGGTACAATTTTTAAAGTTTCATATGAAAATTGAAAGTAATTTTCTCAAAAGAAGAGAACTATTACACTCTGGGTGGTTTCGAAAAATCAATAAAACTATACATGTACAACTAGGGATAAGTCCCTTAGTAAATCGGATAATTTTTTTTACTTAGACATATAACATATTAATAATATTAATTTCGCAAAAGTACAATTTTTTAATAAAAATAGCAGCCAATAAATAATAAATGAACGTATTATTTTTGGGGGAGAATTTGTGAAAAAAAAGCAAGAAAGGTTAGATCGTTATCAAATGAAATTTATGAAAAGGGAGAACGTTTTTGAGAGAAACGTTTTTTCACTGATAAACAATTTTTTGAAGGAACTAAGAATTTTGCTGTTCTGGGGTAAGGATCTGCATATTTTTCAGAGTATTTCATTATTTCTGCATTTAGTGCGGATGTTCCATTAATGCTCATTGATCTCTTCAACAAAGCTTTATTGGTTTCTTGATCTAGAAAATTAAAATCAAAGCCCTCAGCCCTGTAATTTTTGTTGCTCGTGCGTAAATTCAAATAAATTATAAGGTACTAAGAGCACACATTATTTGGCAAGAGAGAAACTACCTATCAGAAAGGATATATATAATTTTTTGTGTACGATTTTAAAAAAGGTTTCTCTAGGGGTTTTCACAAAAAATATCCGTACTTGTATGAGCTCTGTCAGGAACCGAAAAGATTGTTTTGCTGAATAAAAAATAATTTTTTCATGAGATTACAGTTCACTTTTCTGGATATAATCAACGAAAACCTCGGAAATTTAAAGTAAGTTGCTTAGCTCTAAAAGCAAAACTTTTTCTAATTCATTTTTTTAGAACTTCCGGTGAAAAATCATGTAGTTTTAAAGGGAGGTCTATATAATAAAATATCAAAATTATCAAAACAAAAAAGAAAACCAAACAATGGTGTGTCTATATGTATATTCAAAGAAAATGGGTTCCCACTCGCAAAAATGATAGAGCATGGTAGAAATAGGAGGTACAGAGATACATGGCTGTCTGAACTGCATAATCGTGGGTAAACTATATGATTCAGTTAGAACGACGGCAGTTTTTTACGGGTTGGGAACCCTATTTTGTTATGTCAGGAAAAGAGAGGAAACCAATTTTTTCGAAACAGGGGGTTTAGAGCAAAAATTTGATGTTAATATTTAAAAAAAAGTTAGCTATTGCAGAAACTTCAGTCGTTAACATGTGCTCTATTGACAATGTCATATTATTCACTAAATTGAATTTTTGGCTGTTTTTGATATCAGAATTGAATTTTACAGGTCTGATAACCCAGGTTCTCGAAAAACTTCATGCTGAAAAACAAAAATACAGTAATCAGATGGCTCCCATTGAATTCTGACTAATATATGGTGCTTTTCAGACAAATTCAAAAATATTAGGGCCTGGTTCGTTTTGTTTGTGAGCCCAAAAAGAAAAGAGAGACAAATAGCTATGTTTTTGAAAATTCGAAAAGATATCGCAAACCAGGAGCAAAACAAAATGGAGCTGTCTCTCGGTTTCTAGTGCACAGAAATATGTGAAAAATGTAAGTGAAAATAAGAGAGAATAAGCGAAATCGAAACCTTGAATTTTTTCCTGTTGAGAACCGAAACTACAGTCTTCCAATGGCAGCGATTAAATCTCGGAGAATACCTATTAGCAATTACTCAAACACGAGAGATAGCTGTCAGTATTGCGCAATATCCATTGGTTGTAGAAAACGTTCGAAAACTACTGTGTTTTCGATTCTATGCACCAATTACTGCAATTGAATAGGCTAATTGAAATTGAATAGCTCAGTTTCAACTGAAGCCGTAGCCAACCTTTCAAAGCGTAACCTAATCAAAAAACTAGCTGTCATCATTGTGCAACATTCATTAGTTGCAGAAAACGTCCTTGAGATTCAAAAAAAAATTACGGAAAAAATTGCTCATGTTCAGTGTTAGATTTTCCTAAATGTGTATCTCATCTTGCTACAATACAGAATCTTCTAACCTCACCTTTTGAAGAGAAACCCCGGGCCAATGTGAAGCTCCTCTAAGAAAAACAAGGGGTTGTCTGGGGGCCTACCTTCTCCATAACAAACGTGGTTTTGAATTATCATTTTACAGAATATTAAACGGTTCTAGCTTCATAGAACTAGTACAAAAATAGAGAAGCTTGTTTCGAGATTTTATGAAAATTAAAAAAAAAAAGTCACGAAAAACAATTTAGTTGGCACATTGGATACGTGCCATTCCGGCCGCTTCGTGGACAAACTTCTTTGGAGCGATATCGTCATCATCATCGCTGGAGTGACCTCCATCTTCGCTGCTTGATTCTGAATCCTCCTCATCACTGCTTGACTCGTCCTCGCTGGAATCTTCTTTGGAAGGTTGGCCGAGTGGCTCCGGCTTTCCAGTTCTTCGAACCCCCTTACTCCATGATATTCTTCTCTTTGCCCACTCCTCAGGAGTTTCTCCCTCGATTTCAATCATGTAATGGATGAGACCTTTCGTAAACTGAAAAAATGGATGTAAAGATTTTTATAAAGCATAGCGTTCACATCTTTTGATGAGCTATTTAGATTTCAGAAAATGTTTTAGTTTTAAAGTTTTTGTTTCAAAAAACCTACTGGTCTGTTTCGAAATTCCTCCCTGGTCATGAATCTGATTTTGGGCACTGGCATGACATATGCAGTAGATGCTTTCGATCTTCCTTTCTCCTTCTTGGTCTGGAAACAGTTTAAATATACTAAACTTATGTAAATTTTATCTTTTATTGTCGTTTATGTGTCATAGCCACAATAATTCAAAATTCTCACCTTTTTTGGAGCGACTCGCTTTATCTTCGTAGCTGGAGCTGTCGGTTTCGCAAATTTACGATGTTCGTCTTTTCCCATCTGAAAAATTAAAGTTAATAATATACTCATTCGTTAAATATAGCGGCATAAAAATAATAATATTTAACTATTCGCCTTAGTGGGCGTGTCAAAAAAATGTATTAATAAGGGCTGCTGGTAGAAATAGGATTAGCGAGAAAGGTGGGTGGCCGCTAGGTAAAAAAAGAGGAGGAGGGGGGGGAATAACCTAACAGAGAGCACATATATTTCGAGCACTCGCATGGTTATTATATGTTTCTCTCAGCTACTGAAAGAAAGTGAATAGGTACAAGAAGAACACGAGATTATCACGTATCTATTCACTAGGATAGTGGTCACCTTTTTTTGTGAAAAATCAATAAAACCGAGAAATGGGAGCAAAAAATAAGTGCCTGTTCAAAAAAACAAGGCGGCTTCTTCCTCGCCTCCAATAGTGCATAATGATAACTAGCGGCAAATTACGACAATGTGACTCAGAGAGACTATGTACCTCTTTTACATTTGAATATTCGGAATGATGAAAGAGTATTTCCTATGACACCGAAAAAGGTGAGGTGGTTCCTAGAACAGGTCATTTGACCACAGCAGGGTTGAAATAGACCCAACACCAAAAAATTTTCTCTGTAAATGACCCTGGTTCTACTTTTCAAATTTAGAGTACCTATTAGTCAAAATTCAATGAGTTACACGTGCTCTTTCGAATATTTTCATGTTTTTTTTAAATCTAAGCGGAACTGATCGCTGATTTTGATATCAGAATCAAATTCTACGGGTCAAATAACCCAGGTTCTTGAAAAACTTCATGCTGAAAAACAAAAGTACAGTAATCAGATGGCTCCGATTGAATTCTGACTAAAATATGGTCCTTTTCAGACAAATTCAAAAATATTAGGGCCTGGTTCGTTTTTTTTTGAGTAGTCTGACCCAGAAGAGAGACAAATACATATATATTTTTTTTAATATAAAAGGTATCGCAAACCAGGAGCAAAACAAATGGACCTGTTTTTCGATTTTTAGTGCACAGAAATATGTGAAAAAAGCAACTGAAAAGAAGAGAGAATAGGCGAAATCTCTCTTGGCAGAATACGATTTGATATGATTAATATTTTTTTTTTTGACAAAACATATGGATGACCAGAAAATGTGTGAAATCGAAAAAATTCCGAAAAAAATGTATGACTATTCAACGAAAACAGAGCTCCCCTTCCACAAATGTATTGACAGATGTCTTGAAAAACAAGAGAGACTACGGTAGCTGTTAATGGAAAAAATGTCCTCGTTTGAAACAAAATAGGAGCGAAATAGTGATACACACATTCAAATGGAGCGAGCCCCTACCTCCCGCTCAAGAGAGAGAACTAAAAAATAAGAGAGCTATAGAAGCTGTCAGAAAAATTGGGTAATGTGCGCGGGAATGAGAGAGGGACCTGAGAATTAAGATATTGAAAATATAATATAGACAAGGAGGTTTTGAAATTATTAAAATGGTCGTTTCTCTCTGACTTCCGAGGCATCATTTTCCGTCGGATGTCTTCGTTTTCTTCGCCGTGCTCCTGAATTCGTTGTCGGGTTCGAAGATGATGATGAAGGTACCTCTCCCAGGAATATGATGTCATCGTCATCTTCAGCTGTAAGGATGGCAAGGTGCACAGCTGCCTAAAAAAAATGTCCTTCATTTTTGAAAATACGTTTTATTATCCACAAATGTTTCACACCTGTTAGTCCCTCTTTAACTTTGTTTGAATGGTCTCAAAAGTTGGTTTTGACTGATCTTCTTTGTTTTATATATTCTCAAAGGTACAAAGTGGCACATATTGTAAACAACAAAATTAATTTTCAATTGAATATGTTTTTCTCAGAATTTCGTGAATAATAAGATTTTTATCATGATGTATACTACCAAGGGATTGAGTTGAGAGAGGTACACTTTCCTAAGGCTAGACATGGTGCTCTAGACGAACTCAAGTATAAAATACGATGACTGTTTTGACTTCGGGTTTTGAAAAAACCAAGATTAGAAGTCTTAATTAGACCCAGTTCGACCAGAAATGTACACAAATCAAAAGTTCAACAGGTTTTGATCGGGAAGTTCCATATCTTTTACTCACCTTATTTCGAGCTCTCTTTTTGAGTTTTTCCGCTTTTCTGAAGAATGAGCTGCTGAAATTCATTGCGTCGAGGATTCTCGCATGCCCGTTTGAGTAGTTGTTCGCCATTTCTTTATATACATTCAAAAACAGGCGGAGCGATTCGTCAAGTATATCCCCTTGTTTTACATGATCCAAAACCTGGGAGAAGTCTTTATTTTTGAAATGTAGTTCCTGATACTCCTCACCGCTCTTGCAAGGTCCTCAACACTGTCCTTGAATCCTGATGCACCATCTCTCAATTTTCTCCAACCAGAAAGAGCTCCAATTTTGATTTTGTGCTCGTCGTCTTCCGTTTTTTTCAATTCGTCGATAACTTTGAACATGTCCTCAGTTTCCTAAAATAGTTTTATTTTTATTTTTGAGTGTTTCTGAAGTTCCTCACCATATTCTTGACATGCTGCGGGAAGCCAGAGAGATTGATTTTCTCTGAAGAATCGTTGCTTGGAACTGGCATACCGCCACTGTTTACATATACTGAATCAATGAACATGCGATCAATATTGAGCGCTTGAATTTCATGCTCAATCCATTTTGCGTGGAGTGTAGTTATAATCTCGAATCTTTTCCTTGAATCGTTTAGCTTTTTGATTATATCGCTAGGTGTATTTCTCGACTTTCGCTCCTTTTTCAGTAAACGATCGGCTGCTTCGTTGACTCCATTACCACATCTCAACATTGTCATTGCTTCTTTTGTGGATTCCATACGAGATTCATAGCCTTCTTTTACATTGTCAGACATCTTGATGAACAGTTTTCGAATTTTGGCAAGGTTATTGTTGTTTGAATCATTTGAAGCACTAGCAGTAGTACCCGCCTGAAAAATAGTTGGATTTTTGTGAATTTTCTGTAGGAAATTCTTACCGTTCCAATAATTGAAGGACAACTTCCATCACCGCTTCCTTGAGGAGCTGGGACTTGTTCGTGAATGACCACATCAGCCTGAAAAAATATTGATTTTGTTGAATTATCTATACACTTCTTTAAAGATTCACTTGTGTATTTATTGATCAGAGAATTCTGTTTGGCAAAATTGTTGATATAGAGTCAAGAAAAATATTTCTTACCGTTGCAACTCTTAGTGGAAGATTCTCGTGAGCATTTTCTTGAGGGGCTGGGGTTTGTTGAACGATTGGATTTGTCTGTAAAATAAGTGTATAAAAATTATTTTTTTTTTAGAGATAATTTTCCCTCACCGTTTCAATACTTGGTGGGCGGTTCTCATGAGAAATTACTTGAGGAACAGTATTGATTGGTAGAATCGGATTGACCTGAAAAAATAATTATTTTGATGAATGGAACATATTACTTTTTGAACCACAGTGTGGCATAAAACAAACAAAGGATTTTTATATGTTATTTTCTGAAGTAGATGATCAAGTCTTTCGTTGTATGTTTTCAGAGCAACTCTCCATTTTTTCTAGCGTCTGGGTCCTACTCAAGAGGTTCCGCTTAGCAAGATTTGTAGTATTGATTCAGGAAAAGTCCTTACCGTTTCAGGACGATTCTCGTGAGCATTTCCTTGAGGTGCAGAATTCAGTGTAAGAATTGGATTGGCCTGAAAAATAATGATTTTCATGAATTATCGATAGAATTCTTTCGAGGTCACTTTTTTGATTTAGGAAAAATTCTTACCGTTTCGATTATTGGCGGACGAACTACTCCTTGTGGAACGGGAAGTGGATGAATCATTGGATTAGCCTGAAAATTTTTCTAATTTTGTTGAATTTTTTGAACAATTCTCATAAGGTTCACTTTTTGAATTTCAGCATGGCTTGGAAGCGTACTAATTAAAAAAAAAATATTTCCTAAACTAAATAATGAAGTTGAAAAGCTAAATTTTCATCCAAGGTGCTTCAATTGTCGAAGTTTTTTTTTTGGTATTTCAGAAAAAACTTCTCACCATTCCAATCCTTGGTTGACTATTTCCGTGAATTTCTGGAGGGGGGAGAAATGGATAAATCAGTGGGTTATCCTGAAAAAACATATTAAATTTTTCATGTTGTTCCTAACTAGTTCATAAACCTTCAGCACTAAGTAATTTAGAAAATTGCACATTGAAAAATTGATGTCATTCAAGAACATGGCACTTACAAATTCCCTAAGATAAATGTATATTTCGCATAGCGCTTTGTCAAGTAATCTAACCAAAAAAATTTCTAGAAATCTTACCATATAATGTCTAAGGTATCGTTGTAGTTCTTCAGGTGGAGCATTAACCTGCAAAAAAAAAATAGCTTGGTGAAATCATTAACTTGAACCTTACAAAACTGATCGGACCAAAAACAAAGTCTGGATATTGTTGTCTTATTTGGCATTGCTGGATAGTCTGAAAAGCGATTCAAGTCAGGAATCAAAAAAAAAAATCAAATTCTTACCACCACTGCATGATAAACCAATGTTTTTTGCATTCTAGCCAGTTGTACTTCTGAGATCTCGTTAAATGAAGCATTGGTTGGATCCCTCTGAACAAAAAATAATTTTAATTCTTCCCAAAAAGTCTAGATTACCTGAACTTGTTCTGCCGAAGGTATGCCATATACATGATTATAAGGTGGCTGAAAACAAGAATATAAATTTTCTGCAGGATGAAAAATATTTAAAAACTTACTAAAAGCAATAACCCGGGAGGTACAGGGTATGGAAAGCCAGCGATTGTGTGCCAGTAATGATCCGCCTGAAAATCAAGTAATTTTTTTAAAAAGAACTTCTCAATCTCTTACCCTCATCACGTAGTCAAATATCGCATTCTTCATTTCAAAGAGTTTCTCACTTTTCACAGCGAAAATTCTCGGGTGGTTTGGGTTGGTCTGAACAACAACAGGCGGCAATACAAAACTTTGTAATGGTTGAGGTGGTAAGCGGACTCCTTGAGGAATGAGCGGTCCGTTGTGAGGATTATTCATCTATATATTTTTCAAAAAAAAAAAACAATAGAAAAGAGAATATGAAAAAAGTGCTAATTATATCCAGTTGACAACCAACTGGCATAGTCCCCTCAGTAGGCGGAGCCTAACCCAAATTGTTCTCACCTGTAGTCTCCAGCGGCTAGTAGAAAAAGGGATAAGCTGGCACACGCTATATATGAAGAAAAACAAATCTGCACCTGTTTATAAGAAAGATATAAATATATCTCGCCGCTTAGGTAATCCTATAATTGCTCGACAGAGCTGTCGCATACATATAGCCATATCAATTATAAGGTACCTATAGCACACAGGGAGCTACACAAATAATTATATAGTTTTGTTTTGAAATTGAAAGTTTGGAAAAACTCGTGATATAGAGAAAAGAAAGAGTTTTGGCAGATATATTTATGAGGAAAAAGTGGCAAGATTTTCGGTGGGTAGAGTTTTTTTTTTAAATCTATGTTAAAGACCATACTAAATCATTTATGGCTATTATTTTTCCTTGAAACGAATATGGTTCAAAAGTTGTTTTAAAACATTTTGAAACAATGCTAATCAATCCCTAATTTCACAGAGATTTCAAAAAAAATGTTTTTCAAATAAAAATTTTGAAGTATATTTCGTCCGACAATTTAGGAGTCTTCAAATATATTGTGTACTCTCCAAAAAAAAAGATCATGAAATTGTTTCCCAGAAGTTAATTTTAATAATGTTTTTAACACCCTAGAAAGGTATTTTTTATTTTAAAAAAATCGAAAAACTTTTTTTTTCACCAAATAATGCCCTACAAAAACTGAAGCCCTTTTGTTATACATTTACATAGGCCTAACCATGCAAAATATAGGACCGAACTTACCTTTTTGAACCCAGGTATGACGATTTTTTCAGCCAAGTACTAACTTATGATCAATGTCGTATTTGTCTATAAATTAAAGGGACAGACCAAGCCTTGCAGCCTGACATACCGTTCTCTTCAAAAAAAGTTCTCAAACAGCACTCTCAATATAACCAAGAGGAGAGAGAAAGAAAAAACCACCAGCTACTACACAATAGCTAAAAATTAGCTACGTGTGTAACGGTCAAACAAAATTGAATTGACAATAATTTTTATTTAAAAACGTGTTATTCATTCTACAGTATCGGCCATTAATTTACACAATTTCACGTTTTTTAGTACAACTTGTCTGAAAATTGTTGAATCAGCCCCAAAATTTTTTCTGGGTTTTCTGGGGTCGTCTACAAAACTTCAAAATTTTCAGAGTTCGGTTTGAGGTCTCAGACGTGGCGCAAATACGTGAAACGTGGTTTTCGAAAAAACCAAAATTTTGTATTTTTTGATTTTAAGCTAATTATTTCAGTTTTTCGTGTGATTTAGTTCGATATTTTTATGAGAAAAGTGCAGTTGGGTCCTAAATATCAAATCCTACCACTAGAATCAAACGGTCATCAGGTAAAAGTGGTTAGAACTTGGTCACTAGTTGATACCCAGCCCAAAACTCTGTCGTACCAGTTTTGCGCAGCCAAGACGCAAAAAATGTTCGAAACTTGGTTGGAAAGTTGAGAAAGACATGTCTACCAACTAATAAAATAACATCCAGCACAAATTATTACGTTCTGTGACTTTGAAAAACCATGTTCCATTATCCTCTGAATGACTACAAATGACTAATTGTGAATTTAGCTTCGATTATCACTGAAATATTGATTTTTAAGATTTCTAGAGCGTCACCAGCTTTTCTGAGTATTGTCTACTACCTACTGGAATATTCCAACAATTATTTGTGGACTGTACAGCTATCTCCGTAGCGCAATGTGAAGCTAGGCTGAGGTGACTACGATATCATGTGGATACAATTCCCGAATCGGGGCCTGGAATCATGTGCCACGCCTATAATGATTCATTACTTGTTGGAAATAATGTAACTGGGCCTACTAGGTTCAGAAAACTTCAAAAAGTAGACCGAGAGCACCGAAATCGAGTTGTAGTGGATGATTGGCTAAGTATTGACTTTACGAAATTATTACAGACAGCTAGTACCGACTTTAATTCTCTCTATGAAACTTCTCCAAAAAAACCAGTGTATAGAAACATACCAGTAGGTAGTAGACAATGCTCAGAAAAACTGGTGACGCTCTAGAAATCTTAAAAATCAATATTTCAGTGATAATCGAAGCTGAATTCACAATTAGTCATTTATAGTCATTCAGAGGATAATGGAACATGGTTCTTCAAAGTCACAGAACGTAATTATTTGTGCTGGATGTTATTTTATTAGTTGGTAGACATGTCTTTCTCAACTTTCCAACCAAGTTTCGAACATTTTGTGCGTCTTGGCTGCGCAAAACTGGTACGACAGAGTTTTGGGCTGGGCATCAACTAGTGACCAAGTTCAAACCACCTTTACCTGATGACCGTTTGATTCTAGTGGTAGGATTTGATATTTAGGGCCCAACTGCACTTTTCTCATAAAAATATATAAGAAAATCACACGAAAAACTGAAATAATTAGCTTAAAATCAAAAAATACAAAATTTTGGTTTTTTCGAAAACCACGTTTCACGTATTTGCGCCACGTGTGAGACTTCAAACCGAACTCTGAAAATTTTGAAGTTTGGTAGACGACCCCAGAAAACCCAGAAAAAATTTTGGGGTTGATTCAACAATTTTCAGACAAGTTGTAATGAAAAACGTGAAATTGTGTAAATTAATGGCCGGTACTGTATATGAGACCATACTTCTGACCGGCAGAGTTGAATTCCTCGTGTGATAGCACGTACACGTTGGAACCAATATCAAATGCTTATCACAAATATATGGTTATAGATTTTTCCTTTTTCAATCCATAAAATTCAAAACATGTTCATGAATAGTTTTATTTCAAAAACATCAACATTTATCAACTATCCCAATTGATTCTGAAAAATATCCTTTAAAAATATATTTTTCTGTGAAGTCAAACTTTTTTCTAAAACTCACATCAATTAGGTTTTGTTTCAGATTTGTCCTCTTCAGTCGACTTGACTTCGTCAACCTTCACGTCGTCTTCAACATCATGTACCTCGAAGGCGCCCGTTCGCAACATACGTCGACCCCAGAACTTTTTTCTCGGCTGCTGTTCTCCGGGGACCACAGCTATCGGTCGCGGAACCTAGAAATAAAAATTTTGCATAATTTTTTTCATAATTTGATATAAAATATGGTTGCATACCTCTTCCATGAGTTCTCTCATTCTTGGAATTGGCTTGGAGTATATCTAAAATGAAATTGTGTGTTACGCCTCTCATTGGCAAAAAATATTAACATACCTCATCCAAGAATTCCCACAATTTATTGGCAGTCAGCTCGGGATATTCGCCATTTTTTGATTTCTCCTTTTCCATTTTGCGGATCACCTGAAAATAGTAGAAACCTAATTTTAGAGCTATAAATTCACGCACCTCGTCTACCATTTCTCTCCTTCTTGGGGTCATTTCATCATTCAACTGCCCACCTTCGATTTTGAGTAGAACCTGGAAAAATTCAAGAATTCATGCAAAATACAAAAATTAGAACCTCAGCAATAAGCTTCTTTGTTTCTGGCGATCCTTCCTGGTTTTTTTCATTAGTTGATTGGCCATCTTCCATTTTGAGTAAGTTCTGGGAAAAATAAAAATTAATAAAAAAGATTAGTGTTCGCCAAAACCAAGGTACACAGACGGAGAAAAATAAAAATAATAAATTGCTGTTCCCGTTTTGTTTAGAAAACTTCTGGATTGAACGTTTTACACATCTGGCAGACTAAATATAAACAATTTTTCATTTAAAAAAATTCAACAGATTGCGAGAAAAAGAGAGATATACAATAGGAGCCGTAAAGTGCACAAATACGGTACCTTATATCTTTAATCAATAAAATAATTCATGATGTTATTAATCAATAAAATAATTCATGATGACTTGAAAGTGCGTCAGCATTTAGAAATTGAATGGGTACTTTCACTATATGTAATTTTAAAATGAAAACAAAAAAAAATTTTTTGACCTCCTGAAGAAGAGATTAAAGCAATACCCTGAGTTAAATATCGATTTCAACAAATTCTTTTCAAAAAACCTATTGGATACTAAAGTTTACACTGCCAATATAAGAATCCACAAATGTGAAATCTCAATATTCTGGGCAAAGTCAGTCTTCGAACTACCCCCCTTGGCAAACTCAACACACGTTTAAAAATATGCATTGTTTGTTTTTTACGTGAACTTTTTTCTCTCTATGTCTCTTTTTTGACAAAAATTAACGTACAACAAAACAGGACAACCATCTAAAAATATTCACGCGATGAAAAATTTTTGCTACACCGAAAAATACAAAAATTATTCTGAATTTAGGTCACTATTCTTCGGCCAATTAGAAAAACTTCTAGAAAATTATACATAGTTAGGACATCTATCTGAATACATGGCAAGTTTGAAATACGTCTATTTTCAATGAAAGTTTCATACAATTAACATGTATGTATATTATTGATTTATTGGCTATGCATCAAGTTTTTAGATGCTTCAGCATTTCAGAATTCGAAGAATTTTTCCTGGAAGTTTGAATTAAGTCATTCACAATTTATTGTCAAACATTACGTGTTCATAAAAAAAGAAGAAAAAGAGAAATCATAAAAAATTGAAAATTAATCAGTTTTTGGTGAATGGCTTGATGTCAGCTTGCTCCATCTTTTTGGCGAGTCTTTCGCTGCGTCGAGTTGGCAGCACGACCGATGGTCTAGATCTTGATGCGCCAACCGATGGTTTCACCTCTTTTTTGGGTGGTTTGGTGGAAGTCGACGCCACATTTGATATTGTGGAAATGTCTGAAGAGTCAACGGGCTCTTTTTTGAATTCAATCTTCGGTTTGCCAAGAGCCGGAAAAAATGGTATGTGTATTTCAATTAAAAATAAACATAGTAAATTGCATTTTTTTTCTTCTTTATAAAATTTAAAATACTTACCCTTTCATATGCTGCTCTCTTCAGTTTCTCCGCTTCCGCATTCGCCTCATAATACAACTTTTGGAGTTTCAGAGTTTTGCGTTGCGCCATAGAATTCAATGCTTCATTTCTTTTTCTTCTCCATTTTAGTAAATCACTATTCTGAAAAAACAGTTTGGTATATTTGAGTTGAGAGAAAATTTTGGTTTCAAGCAGCAAAATGCCCACAATTTACACATTTAAAAGTGCCCGTTCTCACCTCTTGTGATGTTTGATTTTGGTTTGACAAGGAAGTAGACATATTGGATCAAATTGATATTGATATTGGCTGAAATTTTTTATTCTTCTGTTAACTCGGTCAAAAAAGTTCGAAGTAAATAAAAGTAAAACAACCGAAAAAAAAGAACTGACAAGGGGAAGAAAAGACGCCACACAACCTCAACACCACACATATGTACCTTTAAAAATGAGGTGTATGGTGAACACCTATGTGTGCAGACACCGCCATAGCCAGAAAGGGGAAATTATTTGTATGGTCTTGCAACGATTCAAAACTCAAAATATATATTCACATAGATTTGAGTACACTGGTGACTTCAAAATTCAGAAAAAAAAAATGGATTTTTTGAACAAAAATCATAGTTTCTCACAGTTTGGTGGTAAATATATGACTTGATAAATTGTAAATATATGACTTGATAAAATTTATTGAAATTTTGAAGAATTGTAATATAATCGCAGTCAGACAAATATGCAATAAGAAGAGTTATCCAATGCAAAATAGTCCATAATATACATTTAAAATAATAAGGTTGCTCGAAAATATTCCAATATATGTATACAGATTTTCAAGAGAAAAGACACTTTTTCTTTTGTTCAGTGTTTTTCATACATCCAATTCGTTGCTTCAAAGTTTCAAATCACCCATTTTCAACTCATTGCTACATAAAAATAATAAAACGGACCGTGAGCAAAATCTGGAAGGGTTTTTCTGAAAGGGTAATCTTTCACAAAAAAGGGTAACAATTAACTTTTTTGAAAGGGTAACATAATGTATAACCCGTTTCTCGAAAAGGGGATTAAAAGGCTGAAGTTCAATTTGGCTTTTCAAATCTGAAATTCATTCGTTAAAAAAGAAGAAAATTAATCTGAATCAAAATGAGTAAGGTCGATTGTAAACGGTTTAAAAAATTACTCAACACCATTTCCTGAATTTTTCCTAAGAAAACTGACGCACTGACATTTCTTGCACCATTTGAGAATTTAAAAATGTATCGTCTCAATTTTTTTGTAAAAATATTGGATTGTCTTAAAGGCTCTAATTTTTCTCTAATTTGTTTGTCTTGATAAGTGATAATTGTTGTAAGCTAAACTTCAGCATTTTGATATTTTTTGTTGTTACCTTTTCAGACAAATGAATCCTTTTTTCTAGAAAAAATACCCTTTCATACTTTGCCCCAATTTTTCATTTTTAAAAAAAAAATATATTTGAACGAACCGCGACACGACCGCACGCTTACATGTCACAAGAGAGAATGGGAATTTTATTTTTCCTTGTGTTGACTCTTGTTCACTCACTACATATTCCAACTTTTCATTTTTTTAAACATCAATTTAAATGGACCGCGATGCGATCAAATCAGCTTATCTCGGAAACACTTTCTGATGTTGAAGACTATTCACCAATTTGCAGACAAACTTAAAAATATATCATTCACAGCCTTGAATATCACCAATTCTTCCGAATATTGAAGCTCTATCATCCAAAAGCTTTGGAGAATATTGATTTAGTTCGAGCCGACAGATCTTGCTGGAGATGATGATATATTTCCCAATGTTCAAGTATTGCTCCTTTTTCGTGTGTTGAGAACTGTGTAGTGAAATATAAAAAAGCTCTACGTATAATTCTTCAGCATTTTTGTGATGGAAAGAAACTTCCCTGGGAATTTGAATGAAGCTATTCACAATTGATTATTACATAAAAACCTTATGAATTTATTATAAACAATGTTTTGGATAAGAAAAAAAAATTGGGAAAATATATATACTACTTCTTAATATCAAACTTGGCTTCGGCATGTTTTGCCGCGATACGCTCGCTTCTACGTAGAGGCAAGATGACTGGACCAGCCTTGATTATTGTTGGTTTGGCTTCAGCTTTTGGTGGACTAGCAGTTGATGCATTTAGAATCGGGGGCGATGTTTTTGGGCATTCTTCTGCTTCGACTTCCTCCTTAACTGATTTGGCAATATTGACCAACGCCTGAAAAAAATATATGTACATATTTGAATCATAAATAATGAGAATAACAACCTATTCATTATTTTTGAAGCTGTTTTTTGTTAAATTCAACTCGTGCAAATGCTTACCTTTTGGTATTTAAGATCGGCGACCTTTTTCTTCGCTTCTTCATACAGACTTTCAGCAGTCGCCTTTACATCACAAATTGTATCCAAAACCTTCGACATACGATCTCTGACTTTTATTGCATCGTCGAGAGAAATGTTCTGAAAAACGGGTTTCATATGTCTTCGGATTGAGAGAATAATTCAGTTTCAAACAGCAAAATGATATATTTCCCACGATTTGTTTAATCAATCATTCCCATTCTCACCTCCAGCAAGTGTGGCATTGGGGTAGTCGAAGATGAAGAAGGAGCGGACATTTTGACAGAAATCTTGATTTGACCTGAAAACATGTAGTTGGATGACAAATTATTCAAAAAATACAAAGTAAACGAAAATATAACATTAACAACACCAGCGAGAAACTAAAAAAAAGATATTTGCTTCTAAAATCAGAAAAGTTCACCCGCTACGCGGCCGCAACAAACAGAACAGACACTAAACAAAAAAGGAAGAGGCCTTCCTATATCTCGCGTGCCTTTTTCTCGTTGTCTCCCCTCATTTTTCTTCTCGCTATCCACCGTCATTGCCGGACCGCAACGCGACCGCACGCTTACATGTCACAGGAGAGTGGGGGCATTTTATTTCTCTGTGTGTTGACTCTTGTTCATTCACTACATATGTTAATGTTTTAATCTTTTTTTTCTAAATCCCTGAATTGGTATATATCACTTGCAAATTTTCCTAATATACATATACAGATTATTCTGGTGAAAATAGCAGTGTTTTTTTCTGATTTCTCAATGTGCTAATGCTTTTTTATTTTAGTATATGTTTTCGGTAGGAAAATAGAGTCCATTTTTCTGATTTCTTCTGGTTTTTAGGCATCTATATTTTTAATCCATTGAACCGATCGCGACGCGACCGCACGCTTACATGTCACAGAAGAGAGTGGGCATTTTATTTTTCCATGTGGCGACTCTTGTTCACTACTTCTCAATATGTTTGAATATTTCGATCAAGTACAACATTTTCGTAGAAGTTGAATTTTTTCTTGAAATGTAATAATCGTATAGCAAATTTGTTCTGCTAGTTAACTACTATTCTCCTCCCAATTTTCTTTATCGATAAAACAGTATCTTTGTCACCATTTTCACCATTTCGCAAATGTTTCAATGTCTGTACTCTCTCATTTATATTCTCTCAAGCCTTCTCCCATTGCTGCCTCCTTTTTTTATTATTAGTATCATACTCGTTATCGCTATTATTCGAAAAAATATACACCTTTTGTGTGTTCATCTTATCATTTTGCAGGAGCAACCTTTTCTGTGGTGCATTTCTGGAAAATGGTCACCTCCAGGTAAGCAACAACAAAAGGTATATTTTGGATTTTAATTCATCTTACTCTTTCAGATATTTCCTATCGGTGATCACGGTGGTTTTGGGAGGAAGTGCGCAGTTTTACAGCTATGGAGTTGTTAACCCGGCACAGGTTGTTATCACTGGATGGATTAATCAAACCTATACTGAAAGGTGAGAACAAATATATTTTTTTGAAGAAAAATATTAATTATTTTCAGATATGGCACTCCACTGACGCTGACAGTTTCAAATGTGATATGGTCGTTTGTGGTGTCAAGTATTGCGATTGGCGCCATCGTCGGAGCATCTTTGACAAGGTATGAGCATCAGAATTCACATTTCAACAACTTCAAGGTTGAATTGTAAACATAACCAAGCAATTTTGAATGATTTTGACCTCAAATGTGGGGTAAAAGAGATAGCCAAGTTGCTCTTGCCAACTCTCCGTAGAAATCCCGTTATAATCTTCAAAAAGTGAGCGTTCTTTGTTTTACAACCCCTTTTGGCACACTATTTCAAAAAATACTAGTAAAATTCAAATGTTCAGAATCATCGGAGAACGCTATGGCCGTCGCAATGGTTTGATCATGAACGGAGTCGCCAACGTGTTTGCCGCATTTTTCGAATTGGCTGCAAAACCTTTAAAGTATGTCAAACGACGCCTCATTTCAACGCTATAACTTATCAATTTTGCACTTTTTCAGTTCACCAGAAATGCTCATTTTTGGCAGATTTGTTTTTGGTATAAACATGGGATTGACAAGCGGACTGGTACCTATGTATTTGATGGAAATCACGCCGGGTAGATATCGTGGACCAGCTGGAACTCTACATCAGGTGAATATTTCAAAAAAAAAAAAAAAAAAACTTCCATAGAATTTTAATTCGGGTAGTTTTGGAGACAATAGTAGTACTATTTTTCTTATCAAATGTGATTTTAATAAGATAAGCTAATCAAGGAAACAAAAAATTGCTCAAATTAGTATATAATATACCAAAAAATACAAAGAAACACATGTTTTCCAGGTTGCTGTCGCATTTTCTGATTGGTTCTCCCTGCTCATTGGACTTCCAGAAGTGCTTGGATCCGAAACCCTCTGGCCGCTCGCATTCGCTTTCCCAGGTCTCGCCGCTCTTGGTCTCGTCATCGTCCTCCCATTCTGCCCGGAATCTCCAAAGTATACACTCGGCAAGAAAGGAGATCGCGATCAATGTTTGAAAGATTGCGAGATATTGATTGGTCCAGATCAGGCGCCGCATATGTTTGAGACCATAGTTCGAGAAGTGGCGTTGGATCGGGGGACGGGAAGTTTTTACGAGTTGTTCACGAGAAAGGACTTGCGAATTCCGGTGACGGTGTCGATTTTGGTGATGATTGCACAACAATTCACTGGATGTACGGCAGTGTTTGCTTATTCGACTGATATGTTTTTGAATGCCAAACTTGAACCGTAAGTTGATATTTATGAACAACAAAAGTCAAGTAGTGATTAGTCTGTGGCGACAACCGAAATACATTTAAAAAAAAACCGTAAAATCATATAAATATCATGCAACTACCGGATACGTTGATATGGACCTGTGTCTACTCTTCTGTGCTGCCATGAAAAATTTTGACGCGTGGACGGTCTGAGTAGATTACAGACAAGTAGCAATAATATAAGGGTCCCTAGCAGACCAGTTAGAAGTGGAACTACTCCAATTATTATTCGACTACCGGATAGATGGTTAGCAGATGCCAAAACCGCTTGCTACTAGCCCAACTTTTGAACAGAATCATCACAAACTAGTATCAAGTGGATTGTGACGTCACTTATATTTAATATGGGTCTCTACTCAACCTGATGTCATGAAGAATCTGTCAAAAATCTTTGGATATTAGTGAACCACCGCTTGATGATAGCTGATTAGCAGCTACCTCATATCACCCCAATATAGACTCATTACTCGCCTGTGCTATTATCAGATATTTTCTTGTTCACGATCACCCTGGTTTTCAGAGAAGATCACAAATGTTTGATAATTTTATCACAGGCTTGTAGTATCCGTCCCAACCCGATTCAATGTCATCAAGAACTTGTCAAAACCTTTTTTTAATACTATTGATAATACTAAAACTTTGATAATACTAAAAAAATTTATTCACATGTGCACAAAACAAAAATATGATAATTGATCATTTATACAGCCTTAAGGTGATTAAAAACAGAATTCATCTTTGAGTTGAGACTTTGTTAAATAAAGTATCCAGTGTGCAGTATTACTTCCAAAAAACGAAGTCAATTTTGGTCTCAATCCATATCTTTTCGACTTCATACCACTGATTTTCAAATTCGGAAAGTGAGCAGCTCCCGATATTAATCCATACATCAACTGTATTCGGGGCTTCTTTATGTGATGTTACGATCGATATAAAAATTGTAGGCCATATTGAACCATCTGAAAACCACTTTTGTAAATTATCGGAGCAAGATGTTTCAATTTCTTTTAGATGAAATGGACCTACGTGCGGTACCAAACCTTCAACGCAGCTTCACAAAATTTTTTGATAAATTTATCACAGGCTGGTAGCAGGTTGTCTGTGACGATAATAGTATTAATTATTGATCCTAACCCAACCCAACGCCATCAAAAATTTGTTTCAAAAAACCCTTCGCATATTAGTCGACCACCGGTTAATGATGTCTGATTAGCAGCTAACATATTACAAGCCAACTTCCATTGATAAATTCAATATATTTTCAATCTATGCAAGTTTTCAGGTCAATCGCCCGCTACAGTACATTGGGAATCGGAATTGTCTATTTCCTATTCGCTTGCACATCACCATTCTTGATCGAGAAACTTGGCCGACGTCCATTATCACTATTTCAACTTGCCAGTTGTATGATTGCCCTCACTTTGCTATCCATTTTCACATATCTACAGAATTATCAAGGGGTGAGTTTACATACATTTCGATACACAATTCATTCATTAATATATAATTTTTCAGCAAGATTGGGCGAGTTACGGAACAATATTCGCGTTGGTATTATACATGTGTGTATATGGTGTCGGTTCGCCAATCCCGTGGATCATTGCCAGCGAATTATTCACTCAGCAATTTCGAGCAACCGCTGTTACTGTTTCGGTGTTTATCGCGTGGACTTTTGCATTCATCATCAGCACGGTTTACTTGCCTTTCCAGCAGGTTTGTAGATTTGTTTTTCACTGAAACTCATGAAAGAAATATATATTTTCAGCTCGTTGGTGTGTCCTTCAGTTATCTCCCATTCATCATAGTCATTGCTATCAGTTTAGTCTTCATTTATATTCTACTTCCTGAAACGCGTGATCGTCCAATTTGCGATATTGTAACTGAAGTGCATCATCGTACCGCCTCGTTGTCAGCCGGTCGTCCTTGGGATGCCAGTCGCCCACCAAGTCGCCAAGAGGTTCAACGACTTCTCGACTCAATGGATGTCCGAACTTACGCATCGAACGAAACACTATTCGATGAGAATTGAGATTTATTTCATCCCAAATGCTTTAATTTTTATTTAGATCTTGTTGTATATATTGCATTTTCAATTTTATAGATCAAGTTTTGTGTTTATGAATTCAATTGCTGTGAATAAGAATTATTGACGAATTATTGCACCCACCCAAAAATAAGATGGTTTAATTTGAAAATTTTTCATTGCGAAACAAAGCGAAAAAGTGTAACCGAAATTTAATTAAAAGAGAATTAAATAAATAAAAACAAAAAAAAGGAAGAAGAGGAAGAGATACAGAAAGGCTCAAATATTCGTTGCACAATTAAAAGGAGACATATCCCGAAACTATTTGTATATTATGAGATCGCAGATTGGTGTATGTTATAATTTGCCGGCAAAATGTACATATAACAAAACGAAAATCTAGAAGAACAATCTTGAGGGGGCAGGGAGCAAAGTTTCCAAAAAAAACAGTAACAAAACAAAATAAAGCTATTGTAACTTTCGATTGATCTCGTTAATGATGTGATGCATTTTTTCCGGACCTTCGAATGGCCAATCCCAACGATTCACTAATTTCCCCTCGCCTACATCCGACTCGAACCAATAACAAATCCAGAACCACCTGGAATATGTTATGTTAAACTTTTACAATCCGATAAAATCTCACCATAATCTACTAAGCGGGGCTTGTGGTCGATCCTCTTTTTTCATCTCAAAAATTTGATGATACGACCAAAAAACGTGGCTTGTTAACCAATATGCGATGAGGACATCCATTGTGTAATGACCTCCAGAAACCACCAAAGCGCTGATCCCCAAAAATGTTACTGGAGCTGCGAAGTACCTAAAAACATTGATTTTGGGAGGCTTAACAAAAAAAAATATTGATTACCTCAATAAGACTAATCCTCGTGGGGTGTATTGTAGTTGAACAAAATACATGATTGTTAACACAACAGTGTGTCCGGAGAACATCAAATCACCACAAAGGATTTTCTCTTGCCCAGAAGTTAAGCCAAGCGTAATCACATAGGTCAAAAATCTTGTAGCAATCTCCATACCATACATCGCAGTTCGATTCACTTGTGGTTGGCAGATCTCATCGCGATTATTGAAAGATGGTGGGAGAAATGTGACGCCAAGAATCACGGCACGGAGTCCATACATGATGGCGCCCAGTAAAAATGTGCGGCGGAGCACTACCCAACGTTGGTGGTGGAGGAAGATGATGGTGAAAGCGATGACGGAGCTGGAAAATTGATTTTTGTGAGCATTTTGATGAGCTTCTTAGCTTCAATGATTTTTTTTTCGTGAATAATATAATAGGAATTTTTTGCTCCCTATGTTCCATAATCTTGTTGAAATCCGGAATCAGTATTATAATTATACTTTGTGTTGAAAATATATAATTAGCCAGGTAATGCATTTTTTTTGTAGCTGAAAAATTGAATTTTGTAGAAAATATAATATTTTTGTTGGCCCCAAAAATATTCAAAGGTGATAGGAGACAGTTTTCGAGTCAACAGAATTCAGAAACCTGTTGGAACCCAAAATCAGCTTTTTGACCATTAAAATTTGAGTTAAAAACTAGAATTAGCCTAGTTATGAATTTTTGAAAGTTAATTTCGAACACCTGCAACTAATAACGCCTATAATTTTCTTAAATTTTTTTTGTTAAGTTTTTGGAGCTGAAGAATTAAATTTTGTAGAAAATATAGTGTATTTGTTGGCAGATGAAATATTTAAAGGTGATATAGGACAATTTCCAGTCAAAAACGATTTCTCAGATGTCTTTTGAAAACCGAAACCAGATTCAAAACCATTAGTATTTGAGTTTAAATTCATTATTATCAAGGTAATACTCTCAAAACTGATTTTTCAAGTCGATTTCAAGCTGCCAAGATTTTTTTTTAAATTTCAGACACTTTTATTAGGTACTATTCAAGCAGAAGGTGATTTTCGATAAAATTCCACTAAAGTTTTCATTCTAGGCCTAGATTTCATAAATTTTCCTATAGTTTCACATCATGAATTCATCCACCAAGAATAATTTTGTATTTTTTTCCATATAAAAACTTTCAGAGATGTAAAAAATAATCAATATTAGCCAAAAAAAAAGGCGCCCTGCACAATCCTATTTCGTTCTTATTATTATTTTTCGCATGAACCATCTCATTCGTCATATTCGGCTCCAAATTAAATTACATATATATTCCCAATGTCAACAATTCATCCATGAACTTTCTATGCATGGAGTTAGAGAACGAGATGGAAAAAAAACGTTTCATTGAATTGGCTATAAAATGACACTGACTCGGTTCAATTCAATTTATGCCCACGAACATTTACTTCCGGTTCAAAAGTGACGAAGGGACACTATAATTTTAAGATACCATTTTTCTACTTTTGCCAAGAAACACTGTTTGTGTGCAATTGTTCGTCACGGTGTATACAACCAAAAAGTGTCCCTGCGAGGAGGAAATAGTTGTGTACATATATATATTCATTGTTTTCTTTTTGGAAGGTATAATATAGGGAAAATTGTTACCTTAGAGTTGATAGAACATCTCCGACACTCCATGCCCATCGTTGTTGTGGAATAATCATAAAAGTGAGATCAGGAAGTGGTTGGATTGGCACGAAATCATGGATAACTGTTAATAGGAAGAAATTCAGAAATGCAGAGAGCATCAAGCATAAAAAGGCGACCAGCGTTTTGAGACCTTCGGAACTTTCTGATCTTGGAAGATGCAGATGATGATGGTGGTTTGGATAGACTTCATCGGGGTTTGGCTGGAAAATCTTGGTTTCATGGGGTTTTTCATATGAATAAGGGCTTACGTCTTTCTCATTCCTCGTTGGTTCTGGGTCGATTGGATCGATATTGATTGAAATCCCATTGCAGATTCCGCTACTACCACTAAGCACTACTGAATTGATCGATTGATTTGGAGTCATCTGGAAAATGTTGTGCATTTTGTAGTGTTTATTTATTGTTAGTAGGACACAATAATATAATAAGTCAATATTGACAAAGTTGAGTTGATTGGTTAGTAAAATTCGTTATGATAAATTACCTCGCTACCAAATTCGGAGATTGGACGCAGTGGCACATTGCTATCACTCTGATCTCGGCGATGACCACCCATTTTTGAAAGCTGGAAAAAAAAACGTTTTAAAAAGAGGCAAAACTGAACATTCTGCACGAAATCAAAAAGTGGAGAGAGGAAAAATCAACGATAAAATTCCAGCAAAAAAAAAGTGCATGCTAATATTAAATTCCCCGTTCAAAACGCATTACCAATAGAAAAAAATGAGCGTTCGTTCAAAAAAAAAAACGCTCATAGACAATTCGTTCTGGCATTAATTTTTCAACAAAAAAAATGAATAATAATAATAATAATGACAACAAAAATTGGCACAAGCAGAAGGCACAAAAAATAACAAAAATAACAATGCGAAAAAAAAAACTGAACGGGTGGGAAGAGAGCGCGTCTTTTTGCGAGATGATGAGAAAAAGACGCGCGAGAAAAAAGAACAACATACAACCAGACACTACTAGACTACTATTACTCTCTAACCAACTGGTACCACTTCTTCTTCGTCTTCGATTTCTTCTTGGCTTGTCCTCTTTCCCCCCGCTTTTATCCGAGTAACAAAAAAAAACGTTTTGGACAAAGTAAATGATTTTTGAGAATTGTTCACTGAAAGTGATATTTTATTCTAGATTTTGTTCTTCTTTTTCTGCAATTTTCAAGAAAAAAATTTTTTTTTGAGGGAAATTTCAATGAAATATGAGTCATTTTGAGAAGATGAGAAAGATCATGTGATAAATTTTTTGGGATTTTTTTTTGCAGAGCGAGAATAATGTGTTTTTCAAGAATTGGGAAATTTTTTCATCTAAATATTCATAGAAGACCTAGTTACTATCCTAGCATGGTCTAAGGGTTCCAGATAAAAATAGTAGGTGCTAATAAGCTTGTGAAAATGAGAAAAACGTGTGGGTTAAATGTACCTTGGGTGCTTATGCACCGTGGTTAGGATTATATATATGTAGGTCCCTAAAAATACAAAAAACCCCTATTTCTCCCAGGTCCTTACAGGATATTAAGCCTGATTTCAACAAATTTTTGCCGAAAACAAAAGTCTTAAAAATTTCAGATTGTCCTAAAATATTCCCCTTCTGAAATTGACTTAGCCTTCTGAATTTAATATACATACAGTATCCCGAAAAACGACGTGGAGAAAAACAAAGTTCCAATTAAGAATAAGAAAAGTGCACATAAAGGGAGATTTTTGATTCGATTACTTTTATCAGATATTTCTGACAACCAAAAGCAGAAAAAATAATCAAATTTTTCGGGAAAAAAATATATTTTTGTCGGGAAATAAATCAAGAAAGAATTAATTGTATAACAAAAAAAAAATAAATTGATGAGAATGTAAACTCATTCAAACACAGAAAAAATAAACAATAGTTTATGTAAACAAATATGAGGTTTGGGAAAAATAATTTAATAAAAAAGATTTTTTTTTTGGGAAATGTATTCAAATAGTGTTGGAAAAATCAATTCGAACTTTATGGCCATCGATAATTGAATTGGATAGTGATCGGATTGCCTGGAAAAAAAAAGGAAGAAAAATAAAGGAAAACAATACTTTTTGCTTGAAGAACATCCAGAAAACAAATAAATTAGCGGTGCGAAGGCAGAAGGAAAAAAAAACTAGAAAAACACCAACATTTTCGGCCTCCTCTTTCGTCCTCAAATAAACAAAACCAAATCCTCGACTTCGTTGATTGTATCTATCCCGGATTATGTGAATCTGAATGACGGAATTTCCTAGATTTTTTTTTGGCGGGAAGGATACTGTGGTTTTAAAGATTTTTGCGATAATGAATGAACGTTTGGAATTCAACTTTTACTTATAGTTTTATTTTGAGAATAACAAAATATTTTGAGTTTTTTGTTTTCTATAAAAGTCATATCAAATTCATAGGTTTTCAAAACAAAACAAGACCAAAAAAATGGCTGTAAAATGTGAATTTAGGCACAAAAACGAGAAGGGGTAGTCCTGCTTTGACTGAAAATTTTAATGCAGTCAAGAAGCTATGACTGGATAGAAAATCAAAGCTGACAAGCAACCACGCCTTGAACAGAATTTCTAGCTATCAAGCAATCACGCCTTGACCAAAAATTCTAGCTATCAAGCAGATACGGTTTGACCAAAAATTTCAATTGTCACGCAGGCGCACCTTAACCGAAAACTCTAGCTGTCGAGAAGCAACTTTTCGACTAAAAATAGTGCCTGCCTCGACCAAAAATTTATCTGTCAAGCAGCCACGCCTTGATCAAGAATTCTAGCTATCAAGGAGCAACTCCTTGACCGAAACTTTTTAACTGTAATGCAGTCACTCCTTAACCAAAAATTCAGGTGTCAAGCAGCGATGACTTGATCGAAAATTTTAGCTGTCAAGCAGACACGCATCCACTAGAAATTTTAGTTGTCAAGCAGTTACCTCTTGAACACAATCTTTAGCAGTCAAGCAGTGACGGCTCATGGCTGTTAAGAGGTGACGCCTTGACTGAAAAATTTATCTGTGGAACAGCCATGCCTTGATAAAAAATAGTGCCTGCCAAGCATTCCTGCTTTGACCAAAAATTATTCACTTTCAAGCTTTTTCAAAAATTCAAATTGTGTTCAATACTTCAAAATGAATATTTGGAATCTTGTATTTAGGGTTTTTATTTTACAGACTTTGCAACAACTTCGAAAACACCCACCTTCTCAATTTTCCCAAATTCTTGAAAAATCCGCAGCAAATCACTTTCATCTGTATACTGGCTCAATCCAAACACACCAACAACCCTGAAAAAATTCTAGTATGTTCTCCTATATTTTATTTTGATATGATAAAAATATCTAAGTCAATAAGTGCAATTCTCACCTGCCTGGTTGTGTAGTTAGTTTGAATTTCGACCTGTTGATGCTGAAAATCAAAATATTCAAATAATTATCTTATAAAATTCACTTTTTTTCGTTATTCCTTGGAGTTCGACTGATTTTAAAACACCTTTTTGAAGTGGCTGCGCTGAAAAACAATTTTTTTGAGTAAGTTGAAATATACTCACTTTTCATCCGGTTTTTCGGGATATTCTTTTTCCTGAAATTAATTTCATATCTTAAGAGAAATGGGAAAGAGATTCAACTTACCTGAGACTTGAAAAATGATAGTATAGCTGATTTGTTTTGTATTAGAAAATTTTGAACATCTGGAAACAAAAATTGATTTGAGAATATTTTGCTAGATTTGTTTGACATTATTATATTTCTGTGGATGAATTATAATGGAGTAGAAAAAAAGTTAAAAACCTGTCCAAACAACAATAAAAAATACCGTATCAATTTAAACGAGCATACCAATTTTTTACAGTTAGAAATGCGTGATGTGTTATAAAGTAGGCATGCACCTTTAAACTCGTAGGTACTTTTTTAGTCTTTGGACAAGTTTTCAGACATTTTTCGCTTCTTGGACTATTAAAAGGAACATAGGATTTTTTTAACCTTATATTAGTAGAAGTGATAGTTCACTTGAAGGTTCCTTTTTTTAATTATGCACAAAAAGTTATTAAAATTTTATCACAAAAATTCACATATTCAATATTTCATCTACAAAAATTTTATTTAAAAACCCCATAAAATACCTTTCGAACAAATAGCCGAATGCATGGGGTCAAAATCAGCAAAAATCGAGGAAAAAGCAAGTAGTTCTTTCTTTGAGAAACTTTACAACTGGCACGGCGCATGTGGACACAAAAGATATGTGATTTTTTTTGTGAACACCAGCAAAATATCTGTCAAAAACTTGGAGAATTAGAAAAAAAACTCCACACACGAAAAAGAACTTTTGTTGTTTGATGGCATCGTTTTCCGGAACTCATTAGATGTTTCAAAATATTATATGATATATATTTTTTAAACCCTGGAAAAATTCTAGTTTGTGCTCTTATATTTCATTTCATTTTGATAATATTTTTAAGGTCATGTGCTAATTAAAAACAGGAAGTTATATCCTAAAAGGAAATTTGGTTAAAATTAATGACCTAGGGATTTGATACATAATTTTTGTTATTTTCTAATTGGCTTTCAGATTTTCTAAAAAAAAAATTGCGTGATGCAAATAAATACGTAATTCAATCTCACCTGCCTGTTTGTGTAGTCTGATCTGTTGTCGCTGAAAATCAGAATAATTGAATAACACGCTTACGCAATTCAGTTTAGTTGTTCGTTATTCCTCAGAGTTTGGCTAATTCTATTAGACCACTTTGAAGTGGTTTCGCTGAACCATAAATTTGTTTGGGTAAGTAAAAAATTCCCACTTTTAAATTTGTTGTTTCGAGATATCACTTCTCCTAAAATACCATATTTACTATAATATTATATGAAGGCGTGTAATTGGGCTTGCACAAAATTAAAGCCGTTTTTTCACCTTTTTTTATTAAAGGCTTCTTCATCGTAACAAAATTCTCAAAAATCGAGAAAAAACAAGTTGTACAACTGGCACGGCGCATGTGGACACAAAAGATATGTGATTTTTTGTGAAAACCAGGAAAATATCTGTTTGTTGTTTCATGCCAATACTTTTCGACTATTTTTAATTTTCTTTCGGTGCTTGTTCAAGGAGCTTGTCCTTACTCCAAAATTTCATATATTTTTCATTTTCTATTTTCTGCTGGCAGTATTGCACTATTTCGGAGTATTAATTTAGTATTATTAAAAATTCACAATTTTTGCTCATCGAATTACTCAAAACTGGTAGTGATGTGAAAAATACCGATAATTGGTTTGTTTTTGTTTTTAAAAACTCGATAACGAGAATTTTTGTCTAGTTTCAGTAGAATGTGGTGGCTTATTTTAATGTGTATTTCTTTAATTTTCGATGATTTTCTAGAAATCTGTTCATCCACAATGATATAGATAATTCTTGGAATCTCGGGAAACTTTCCAAAATTATTTGAATTTGAAATTTTTTGAAAAATATTTTCTGAACGATTTTTGATCTACTAAAAGTGTAGTATTATATTTACCTTTCGATTTTTTCTGACTCTTAGAAACGTGGTCAAAATTTTGCTACAGTATAGAAGTTTCAAAAATTCTTCTCCTAAAATCACAAAAAATTGAGGTTTGAAAAAAATTGAACAACAATAACACAAAAATGTGACAATTTTCAAATTTTTCATTCAAACTAAAAGTAGTTATGCAGTTCGAATTATTCAGATCGCCCAATTTTTTGATCTACTGAATATTTTTTGTTCAATTTCTGAATAGCAAATACAAAACGAGATTTCTATTCAAATGGTAACAAACCAAATTGTTTTATTGCTTCCTAATTTTTTAAATTGTTGGTGCATTGTAAACCCGCGATTTGTAATGGGTTTTAAGTGCAAATATTATATTTTTTGAAACCACTAGAGCCCAAAAAATGGGTTTTTAATGTCAGGTTAGTTTTCTAGTGGATATTAAAATTTTAAACCACCCAAAATGTCTATCTCAGGAACCAAGATGCTTAGCCTAACCAAGCTTGGCAAAGGGGTTCAGGACACTACTGGTAGCTCAGAAAAAAATTATGGGCCCCCCGATTACTCTAGCGGACTCCTAAGCATAAAAATGTTAATATTAAGGGGTCACTACTAATGAAACCACCCAAAGTGCCTATCTCAGGAACCAAGATAGTTATCCTAACCAAACTTGGCGAAAGGGTTCATGACACTACTGGTGACCGAGAAAAAACTTATGGGCCCCCCGATTACCCTAGCGGACCCCTAGGCATAAAAATGCTAATATTAAGGGGTCAGTACTAATGAAACCACTCAAAGTGCCTATCTCAGACCGACCAAAGAACGTGAATTTTATTTAAATCTCCTATTTTTTTAAATAGATTTTTCTACATCTTCTACTTCCTCATAAACTTTCGATCCACACCCATTTTTTTGTATTTTTAGATTCTTTATGACGAAGACGAAGACAAACTAATCACAAATGTCTCATGAGAAACTAGATATATATATATATTTAGAAAATGTGTTTTTTCTTCATGCATATAAAAAATGTTGTATTTTTTTTGCAGTGTTCTACACTAGTTAGTTTAGTTAGGTATCTGTTAGTATCTAATAATATATTTTTGAAGTTGGAAAGATCAAAAGGCTTATTTTCAGCGTCTTGACTTGTAATCCTTTGAACTTCTCAAAAGTTCATTGTTTTTTTTTGTTTCTAAACCAAAACCAAAACCCATATGTCATTTTTTAAATCTTTTCTAAACATAATCCAGATGTATTTTCTCTTATAATCAGTCAATTTCACTATATATTAATTCTATATAGCTAATAGTACAAATCTTGTCATCAAAAATTATATATAAATTTTCAGGTGACTCATTTTTTTCTTTTGCAATTATAATAGACACTTTTAAATATATCAATTTACTAATTTCACCGATTAAAAATCAAAATTCATCACATTCAAAACCTTATGTGTATAATTTGTCATATGTACATACATTTGTCTTGTGACTATATCAGTTTTAGTCATACAAAATTGTCCAAATTAGAGAGCAGGCAAAGCAAAAAAACACACGCACACAAAATATTAGGTATATATGTATGTATGTGTTCACATGTAACAAAAATATATAGATTTTTGGACTAGCTCTTTTTGTTCAGTTTTTCTTTGTACATATATTTTTAGAGGGTTGTTAAACTTCTCCTAATTTCAGGACATAGATCTTTGATTCACTTAAGGTGTGGTTTAGAACCTAATATGCCATACTTGGCAAGTTAAAGGGTGTGTCCTTAGAAAACATTTCTTATCTCTTATCAATGACCTTTCTTGGATAAGGGAGCAATAATTTATTATTCATAATCATCATATCATGATGAGCATACAAAAAATGTTTATTAGCTTTATTTTTTTAAAGGTGGGATGAAGAAAATTGGCAAGTTGCTCTTAAGCGGAAGAGCACTTTATTTTAAGTAAAAACCCCAAGGGATTTTTTAACGAAAGGATAATTCTGGTTTTTCAGAAAAGTTTTATTGAAGTTAGAGATTTGGATACTAGAAACAATGTACTCTTTAATTTAATAGCAACTAGCTAACTTTTTTCATTCCAGTGTTCATGTTCTTTAGGTTTATTTATATAAAATTTGTAGGAAAATGTTCATTTTTAGGTGTATTAGAAAACAATTTTAAAAATGTTTGTAATTTTCGGGTTTGTCTCAAAATAAAATTTGAAATAGATTTATCAACTTTGAGACATTGTGGTGATTTTTTAAAAATTTATTGTATTATGAAAAAAATCTTAGAATCAATAACTTTTTTCGAAATATTCAAGTGGGGTATATTTTTATCAATTTAGAAAAACATTTTGGACATAAGCAAATATTATTTAAAAAAAAAAACACGAATATTTTTAGTAAAAAATTAAAATTCTCAGATTTTTAATTTTTAAATAACGCCCTGTGAAAACTGAAACAGTTTGCTCATATTTTCGATTTTTTTCTTGACCAGTTCATATTTTAAAATTTCAGGTTTCAAATATTACTTGAGGTAAAAACCCCTGGATCCCTAGAAGTATAATATAAAATTAATAGCTCTCCTTTCTTAATCCTTTTAACTCCTCAAAGAATTCAAATTCTTAAAATTGAATTGGATGTCATGTGAGTCTCGAGAAATAATTTTTGCACGGCAGTAAAACCGAAATACATAAAAATGAACGAGCAAAAAAGGGGGGGGAGAATATGAGTGGCCATTCATGCGTATCCATTCAATATATTCTTTGTCCATCTGAATACTAATTATTGATGCACTTTTTTGGTCGTTTCACTTTATTTGTGAAGTAACTGCTAATCCCCCCAAGTTTTTCATCATTTATAATCCGCTCCTTCTTCGCACTTTTTTCATCAAAGATTATCAGCAAAAAAAAATTTTTTTGCCATAGTTTTTGTTGTAAAAACAAATTTCGCCGTCCGAAAGTTGATTGCCTTCAATTTTCTGAATTTAAAAGAGGAAAGTGTTATTTTAACTACGTTTCCTCTTTTTTTTCCTGGTCAGAGTTTGTCTTTTTCAAAACTTTTTTTTTCGTCAAAAATAAGCTTCGTTTCCCCCCCCCCCNCCCCCCTCCCCTCACATCTATGTATACATATAATTTTGTCGATTTTTGAAGTTTAGTTCTTTTTTTTTTGGTTTTTCTTATCAGAGAAGCATTTGAAAAGGTTATTCATGAACTTTACAACTCATATTTCCAAAAGATCAGAAAAAGGTTCAATAATTATTTGTATATAGCGAGAGAAAAGGTTTTATAGCTACTGATTATCATTATTATCAACAAAAAAAAACTTTTTTATTTAAAAAATCACTTCGAAATTCACCTCAAAATAACCTCATTTTTCTTTTTGAAGGTCAAGATTTCCACCTGCCTGCCTGAAAAATATTTTCTTTGTAGTTCAAAACATCAAAAAAAAATTTCCCAGTTAATACCTCAAAGTTGTTATGTTCGTTGTATGTTTGTTTGTTTGTTGAAGGTGTGTTTTGGAAAAAATCGATTTTTTTCACTCAAAAAAAGATATATTTTTGTTTGAAAAAATACGTTCCGCATTTTGATGAGATGTTCTGAATTTCTCATAGGATTAATTCCTAGGATTATCTTTCTTGTGCATATAGTTTTTTTTCTTGTTGAGAGGCAAAAAAGTAAAAGAAATACATGTCTTGCAGATTTTCGAATTGTATATTTTCCTAGAATTTTAAAGTGGCTTCATATATAATTAATGAAAAATCAGAAGTTATTTTTTTTGTGGGTACAAAAAAATACGGTTGTCTAGGGCTTTTTTGTGAATTCTCGGAAATACACAAAATAAAAGTCAGTGTTTTTTTTCATAAACCTAAAATTAATATTCATGTTTCGATTTATGGCATAACGATGTTTTACTGAATTGATACAAATTCATTAAAATGGCAATTTTAAGAAAACTACCTTGAAATTAGGAAACACTTCATTTTTCAAAATATAAATTTTGAGTTTTGCAGTATACGAAAAATATTCATTTTCATTATATTTTGCATTTTTTTTCTGCATTATTTTCAATTCTTAGAAACTTGGTTGTTGATCTTCGCTTTTTTCTTCTGAGAAAGAAATATCAATATTTTTTCAACCAAAAAAATCTGTTTCGTTGAAAAAATGTTGAAAATAGTGGCAAATCAATCATTTTCCCTCATAAAAATTTAAAATTTATTATCCCCATTTTTCATTGATCAATAACTCCCCCCCCCCCTTCCTTTTCTCCCATTTCCCCTTCAATGACATCCCATTATCCGCATATGTCGTCAAATTAAATGTTTGCGTACACTTTGGCTTGTGTGGTGTGGTGTGTCTGTTTGAGTGTTCGAATCCTTTGGGAGTTTAATTACGTTTTTAGTAGAGCACATTGATTTTTCTCTCTTTTTCTTGTTGGCTTCCCTTTTAGAATGTCTTATTTTGAAACATTTTTTTCTTCATTCTTTGCAGGCTATTTGTATAAGGGTAATTGCAGCTGAACACGAATGAAAAATAAACCAAAATGCGTTTTTTTCCTCTCTTATTTTGAGAATGCAAAAAAAGAGTAATTGCGATTTCCGCTTTCAGTGCAATTTTTCTAGTCTGTTCGCTGCTGAAAGATCAACCCACATATTTCAATAGAATTCTTATCTAATTAATATTCAATGATAATCATTGATTTTTCCTTAAAAAGCAGCCTGTCAACATCAATTTTTCCATAAAACATCATTAGAAATACATATATAGAAAAAATCGAATGAGTGAGTGATAGGCTTTGACACTAATTGAGAAAAAAGTAGAGAAAAAGCTTTTTTTAAAGAGAGATGAAAGCCGAGAGTGTGCCTACTTAGTCAACCTCGAAAAATGATCTTTTTCGTACTCTTGTTGTAGGTTCATTATTTTCCTCTTCTTTGCAAGAATTCCTTTTTCCTAAAACGCAAAGTTTCCCCCCAAATATAATTCGACACCACCCCCACTGTCCTATTGTTCTTCTCTCTGGTCTTGGTCTCACCACGTTTGTGTTGTTTTTGCGCGTCTATTCATATATATATATATATATATATATATACACCCATAAGTGTAGTGAACGCTCCCCCTTTTTGTTTTGTAGTATTATTGTGAACTATTGAATCGATTGAGAACGAACGAACGCTCTCTTGATTTCCCAAGGGATTGAAACTTTGCATTGAAAGAAACTTCATTTTTTATGTCAAACCTGTTAGCTAGAGTATGCTTTTTTTTACCTAATTCAATTCCTTTTCTCATTTATTGCTTTTCACTTTTTTTCCTTCAAAAAAAAATTGATTTTTTTCTTCCAGATTCATGGTTATGTTAGATGAAGATCGCAAAACTGGCACGCGAGTATTCAAAAAGACAAGTCCCAATGGCAAAATCACCACCTATTTGGGTAAACGAGATTTTATCGATCGTGGAGATTATGTGGATTTGATTGATGGTATGGTTCTAGTTGACGATGAATATATCAAAGAAGGCAAAAAAGTTGGTATATAACATAATCTTGTATATAATATCGATTTTTCTAGATCACTGCACATTTATTGGCCGCATTTCGTTATGGTCGAGAAGATTTAGATGTTCTAGGTTTAACATTTCGCAAAGATTTGATCTCACAACAATATCAAGTATACCCACCGGATGGTAATAATCAAGAAAGGCCGCTTACAACACTTCAAAAACGACTGAAACGAAAATTGGGATCTAACGCTTTTCCGTTTTGGTTTGAAGTTTTACCAAGAAGCGCGAGTAGTGTTACACTTCAGGTATATATAGTATTCTTAGCTTCAAAAAATATATAATTTTTTTTCAGCCAGCACCTGGAGATACTGGTAAACCTTGTGGTGTTGATTATGAGCTCAAAACATTGGTCGGTGGTGTAGAACCAATTAATGATAAAACCAAAAAACAGTGAGTTGCTTGACCATAGGGAATAGTCCTAGAATCATGAAACATTTTTTGTTTTCGCCAACAAAGAACATTTTCATTTCCAGCTCGATTAACAGTGTACGACTAGCGATTCGTAAATTGACTTATGCACCATGGGAACCACGACCGCAACCAATGATTGATGTAACAAAAGATTTTATGATGTCTTCGGGATTATTGCATATGGAAGCCTCACTAGACAAAGGAATGTATTATCATGGTGAATCGATTGCAGTCAATATTCATCTTCAAAACAATAGTAATAAAACTGTCAAAAAATTGAAGGTAGTATCAGTCTCAATTTTCAAATTTTTTACCCCAAATTATTCTGTTTCAGATCAGTGTAGTTCAAGTGGCTGATATTTGCCTATTCACAACTGCTTCATACACTTGTGAAGTTGCAAAAATTGAGAGCAAGTAAGTTATTTATGACCCCAGACATTATAAAATATTCTTATCTTTGCAGCGAAGGTTTTCCAGTTGGACCAGGCGCCACATTGTCGAAGGTATTTTCGGTTTGCCCACTTCTTCGTAATAATAAAGATAAACGTGGATTGGCACTTGATGGACAGTTGAAGCATGAAGACACTAACTTGGCGTCTAGCACTATGTAAGAATCAATGATAATACACAAGAAAAACAAAAAAAATAATCCTGACTTATTGCAGACTTGATGGAAAAACATCGAAAGAAAATTTGGGAATCGTTGTTCAATATCGTGTGAAGATTCGTGCAGCTATTGGTGGACCATTGTGGGGTGAACTTTGCGCGGAATTGCCGTTTACATTGACGCATGCAAAGCCAGCGGAGAGTCCGGAACGAAAGGATCGTGTGATCGAGAATCAAACGGACAATGATACGAGTATTTTGGATGTTGATCTTATTCAGTTAAATGAGGAATTGTAAGTTTTTTAAGGAAGATTCAAATAAAATCAGCTTGGTTCATATTCTGAACAAACACATATTTGTAACCAGTTCACCTACGTAAAAAACTACAACCTATGTTAGAACTAGACAAAATTCAAATCGGCAGTAGCCACAATTACGCCTTAAAGGTGGGGAAAGGGACTCGGAAAGTTGCTCTTAAAAGAAAGAGCACATTTTTTTTTAGGTAGAACCCTTGAGGGGTTTTTTACCGAAAAGTCTGGTATTCGAGAAAAAAATGTTCAAAGTTGAAAATTTGGAAACTTTCAACGTATAGCATACGTGGAAAGTTTCCAAATTTATTTTTTCAAATGAAATTTTGTCGAATACCAGATTTTTCCGTAAAAAATCCCGCGACGGTCCCACTTAAAAAAAATGTGCTCTTTCTTTTGAGAGCAACTTACCGAGTCCATTTACCCCACCTTTAAGATGTAGCATAAAACAGACTTGACCATTGGACTCAGCGTGTATTTTTGATCTAGAAAAATTGTTCGTCAATTGATGCTTGCAAAAAAAATACATGTTTTGTTACTTTACCTTCAAAGGTAGCCTAAAACCGACTCGACCATTGAATTCAGCATGAAATTTTGGTTTAGAAAAATTAAAATTGAAGTAAAATGTCAAAATTCCAGAATACGAAACGATGATGACGATTTGATCTTCGAAGACTTTGCAAGAATGCGTATGCACGGAAACGACAGCGAAGATCATCCATCACCAAGTACCAACTTGCCACCACAAAGCTTGATCTAAATCAAAATTAATCAATAATATTTCTCTTATGTAAAATTCTTTTTTGCGTTCTTTCAGACACGGTTCCACCCCCTCTTTACTCCTTGAAAAAATCAACAGAAATGAGCCTCCAATGCCCAAATTGTTTGGCTCCATCGCCAATTAGTGCCATGCTAGATTTGATACACTGTGAAACCCTTGAACAAAGTTATGTTTTTCCTATTCTGTAACTAATTGCGCATAATGTAAGAGTTGCTATATTTTTTTTTGTTTGACTGTTTTTTTTTAAATATTCTGTGTTCACATATCAATTTTGTAATAAATTTATTTTATAAAATTAATTCTTATTCTTCGGAAAACTCCAGAAAAAATCGCTTTTCCTGTGGTCAACCTAAAACTCTTCGCCTTCCTCTTCCAAACGACACTCCGCTTGATGACGCCACCCTCTTTCGCGCGTTCGTCCCTGCCAACAACACACCACTCATCACCCTGCTCTCTTCTCTTCCAAAATTCAATACTTTTTGCATTTCTGGATTTATTTTACCTCCTGAGGAATGTTAAATAGCTTATTTATTGTAAATACATCAGGGTTAGTTGATATTAATTATTTTGCTGATATATTTAGAAAAAAAAATGTGATTTTCAGCGATGTGATTCTGGAAAAACACTGGAAAAGTGTGATTCATCGGTCAATTTGTGATTATTTTTTCGATTTACAAAAAAAGGCATTGTCTCCGGAAGATGTACCACCAATTATTTCAACACCGCATCATTATTTGATCAATGTTTATCATAATCAATTATTTTTGCTTGCTGTTATTACTAGTGAAGGTAAATTCATGAAAAAATTGATGATTTACATTAAAATTCGTGATTTTCAGTACCTCCTTTGATGGTGATCGAGTTTTTGCATCGGGTTATTCAAACGCTCACTCAATATTTCGATGAATTCTCAGATAGTTCAATGAAAGAGAATTGTGTACTAGTTTTCGAGTTACTCGACGAAATGCTGGACAACGGGTTCCCATTGGTCACCGAAATGAACATTCTTCAAGACTTGATCAAGCCTCCCAACTTTTTGCGAAACATTGCTAACCAAGTTACTGGTCGCACAAATTTGTCGGAGACTTTGCCAACTGGACAATTATCAAATATACCTTGGAGGAGACAAGGCGTTAAATACACCAATAATGAGGCGTATTTTGATGTGATTGAGGAGATTGATGTGATTGTGGATAAACAAGGGTCGACGGTTTTTGCGGAGATTCAAGGATATGTAAGCTTTTTGTTTGTCAAACACAAATCATATACGAAAAAAAAACCAAACCACGCTATCATTCAACTGGAAAACAATTTGATACATGATAATGAAATTAAAACGTGACTTTTTTAAGTAAAAGTCCTAACGCTTTATTATGAATTGACAAAATCACGTAGGTGGCTAAAATTTTGGTATTAATGATGACTCAGTGGAAGTTTATCAGTTTACAATCCAAGCTGAAATCTAGTTCTCATGGGTTGTCACCAAGATGTCCAGGTGGTTGAAATAAATATCAATCAAGCCCTAAGATGATTTATCAGCTGAACACTTGTGTGATTTCGTCAATGTCAATCAGAAGTCAAATTCTGAATCAGAATTAACGTGATTTTCATCAAATTTGAAATGTTAAACGCTGAATTGGATCAGGACATCTCTCAAAAGTTACAGAATAGGGTTAAAACAAAAACCGGATCAAATGCGACCAAAAAAAAATGTTTTCTGCTTGAAGAATTTCTGAAAGCCAGGAAAAATACTGCTCTAGGTCATGTGGATGAACCTATTTTAAGATTTAATATAAAAATGATACTACCAAAACAATGGATTGAACATAAAGATTCAATTTGATTACATAGTTATATTATAAAGTATAGGTTCATGTACATCACTCATTTTTAAAAAATATATGAACTTCAGAGAACCTATTAATTTTTATATGGGATATATAAGGTATTTACTGCCGAATGGATTGAAATGTGAAGCTACGTGGTTTTGAACACCGAATTTTGAAATGAGAAGGTCTATCGCACAAATAATTCATGTAATAAAATATCTTCTGATCAATATTTCGAGATTTCTCCAATTCAAATCATAGAATGCACCTATTTCCATGTTAAGTCCCTAAATTTAACTCAAAATCCACAAAAATAAAGCTAAAACAAAAAAAAATGATGAAAATAATCGATTGTCCCAAAAACATTAGAAAGACATTTGAATAAATAACGATGGCATAATGATTGTTCTAAGTTTACGACCATGATCGATTTTTCTTGGGAACCAAATTTGAATAATATTATACTTGCTATATAGCTGATTTATTCAAGGCTTATTATTTCAAAAATGGTCACATAGGCCCTATTTTTTTTTCAAATTTCCAGGTCGACGTGTGCTGTAAACTATCCGGAATGCCTGATCTAACAATGACGCTGGTCAACCCACGCCTTCTCGACGATGTCTCATTCCATCCATGTGTTCGATACAAACGTTGGGAAAACGAGAAAGTTCTTTCATTCGTGCCACCAGATGGAAATTTCCGACTCATTTCCTATCATATTGCATCGCAAAAGTTAGTGAAATAATTAGAAAATTCAAAGCAAAAATATATTTTTTCAGCATGGTTGCAATCCCGATCTATGTTCGACACACAATCGCGCTCAAACCAGTTGGAGGAAAGCTCGAACTCACTGTGGGACCTAAACAAAGTATGGGAAAAGTGCTAGAAGACGTTGTACTCGAAATCAATATGCCAAAATGCGTTCAAAGTTGTAATGTTGTCCCAACCAGTGGGAAAATTAGCTTTGATCCAACAACAAAGTTGCTACAATGGAATATTGGAAAAATCGAAGTCGGAAAACCGCCAACTCTCAAAGGAACAGTATCGATCAGTGGAAATGCGACGGTTGAAAATCCACCAATTTCGTTGAAATTCAAAATCAATCAACTTGTTGTGTCCGGCCTAAAGGTGATTTTAACTACATTTTTTATATACCTAATATTTTTGTTCTCCAGGTCAATCGCCTCGACATGTATGGCGAGAAATATAAACCATTCAAAGGTGTCAAATACATCACCAAGGCTGGCAAATTCACCATTAGAACCTAAATTCATATTTGTATAATTTTCAAATTTATTTTTATTATTTATTTTTGGGTATACCTTTTTTACTTACATTCCAAGTTTTCGATCTCTTCGATAAATTTCTATTTTCAAAAAAGCTTTTTCTTGTGGTTTGTGGTTTGGTCCGTAAAACTTTATTTATTTTTCAGTCAAGTGATTCGAAAAAAATTCCTGAATTTCTTCAGATGTGGTTATTGCTGTTGTTATGTAGTGTTGTATATTCTCAAGTATCCAAAGAAGATCTCATCGATTTGATGAAAAATAAGCCAAATAGTATAAATCGAAGAAGTATTTTGGAGAATCATCAGAAATTATCGGACGAGTTTTATTTTCCAAATGATCCAAGCCGTGAAAAAATAGTGCAGTTGGCATATGTCACACCGGTAGGTTCACAATATTTGCTCTAAAAAAATCAATAAAATCTTCTTTTCTAGTGGAATAACCATGGCTATGATTTGGCGAAGAAAACCGCGCATAAATTGTCACATGTTTCGCCAGTTTGGCTTCAAGCAAAGCCGGATTCTGATGGTTGTAAAATCGAAGGTTCCCATGATATTGATCGAGGTATATTTATTGAAAATAAAACAAATTTCCTATAGTTTTGTTTAGATTGGATTGCTGAGCTTCGAAAGAAAAATGAGAATATAAAAATTGTGCCAAGAGTAATTTTCGAAGGTTGGAATCGTCAGCAGATGGAGCAACTTTTAGTGTCAACCCAGGTTGCGAGAAAATGCGCAAAAGAAATTGCTGACTTCTACAGTAGGAATGAATTTGATGGAGCGGTTATTGAAGTATACACCCAAGCTCTTATGACAATGCAAAGTCTTCAAGCAAAAGTGTATATCATCGAGGCGATGGAGCAAATCGCAAAAATTTTCAAGAAATTTAATCTCCAAGTGATTTACACTGTCCCAGCCCCATTGGACGCCTCAAATAAACCGAATCAATTAATCGATCCCTCAGAATTCGGAAAACTGATCGGCTTCTCAAATTACGTGCAAATCATGACCTATGATTATCGAGGAACTCAACCGACTGGAGTAGCACCGTATGATTGGGTGGAAAATAATTTGTTCTACCTGGGAAATGGGAGAACTCCTAATATTTTGGTGGGCATCAATTGGTATGGATATGAATTTAAAGAGAATGACGTGGAACCTATGACATTTGGAAGGTGAGTATGTATTTTTATTGTGTATTCGCTCAAAAAATATCATGATCTAAGGCTGATAGTAAGTTTTGATATCATTGTTTATTTGATCTAGCGGTATATTATCTTATTTGAACTATAATGATAATGATAATGATAAGGATAATAATACTAATAATATTATGTAAGAAAATAGAAAATATATTACCTTAAAGGGTATGGGGGTACTTGAAAAATTATTTAATTCAAATTTTGAAGTAAACGTTTTGAAGCTGATCAAAACGTGAATCATAATATCAATTTTGCCAGCGTTTCTCAGTAATGCTTACTTAAAAATACCTAAATTACATATTTTTTGATAAATTTTCAAGTTTCAAAAGAGTTTAAAAAACCTAGCCCTGTTTTTAGGATAAATTCACAACTTTCAAAAATTGAATAAACTTCAGAAGTATAAAATCCTCAAAGCAAACATTTATCACTAACAATTGTATTGTAAGCACAACTTTCTGGTCCCTTTTAGAAAATTTCACAGATCCCAGTTCCATAATTGAATCGGCTTCGGATAATTTTTACAGGTCGGTTTTTTTTTATAACTATTTTCCCGAACTGTTTTCTCGGTTTTTTATTGATTTTTATCCTATTTAGGTAATTCATTTAATAAATTTCTAGCAAAATTTAACATTTTTAGTAAGTTTTTTGGTTTCAGAAATCAGGTACTTGTTTTTTGTACTTTGGTTTCAAACTAATTATTAAAAAATATTGAAATTTTTGAAAAAAATCAAACAACTGAAGCGTGTAAGTTAATGAACCACTGCATCTCCTCAAAAAAAAAAATCAAAAACCATTGGAAACATGAATTTTTTCAGATTCCTCGAAGCGTTGAAACTCGAAGACTCCATCTACACCTTCGACAAAGATCCAATGGAGCACAAACTTCGCACCAAAACCTCCATCATCTATTACCCATCGCTCTCCTCTCTCGAGCTACGCATCAATCTTGCTCATCGTTACGAAGCCGGCATCGCTATCTGGGACTATGGTCAAGGTCTGGATTACTTCTCAAATTTACTGATTTGAAAAAAATTGCATTTATTTATTTATTTATTGATTATTTCATATGGGTATAAAATCCTTAAAATATATAGTATGGGCTAGAATTAGTGTTGGATGTGTTTGTTGGTTGATAACCCGAGTGGGCTCTTGGAGAGAAAGAGAGATATATATGTAAAGAAAAAATGAAATGAAAAAAGAGGAAGGGAATGAAAGGGACATTTTTTTTGATACAGTAAAGTTAGACTTAAGTGGCAAGCCCCTCGTAGAGCGATAGAGCATGTACAATTGATGGATCAGCTTTGGCGCCTTCCTTGAATTCATCCAGTGTTAGTTGAGCATCATTGTTCTTATCCATCATCCGGAATATTCGATCAACTCGCTTCTCCGGGGTGTTCTCGTCATCGGGAAGTTTGACACTGTTCCCAACCATTTTATAAATTGAATCTACAATTGATAACATCTCATTCCGTGTTATATAACCATCTTGGTCCAAGTCGTACAGCTTAAAGGCCCCTAAAAAATTACAAAGCGGATCATCTTTAAAATAAAGTAGGCAACTCCTACAGTGTAGCTTCTCGTCAAGATTGCCACGTGATGTTATCGATAACGCTCGAATGAACTCGTGAAACTCGATAGCCCCATCTTTGTTCTCATCAAAAACCTTGAAGACGAAAGAAGCGAAATCTGAAGGATCACCTTGTGGGAAGAATTGCTTGTAGATTTTTTGAAATCCAGCTTCGGTTAGCATCCCATTCGGACAATCACGGACGAACCCCTTGTACCATTGCTTGATTTCCTTTTCGGTGACTGAAAAAAATTGTTCTTCGAGTCCTTGAAAATCAATTGTACTTTGAGTTATTAAAATTCTAAAACAAAAATCTCGCACAAATTCAAATTTTTAATTGGCAGTTTCAACCAAAGTTCTTTCTTAGCTGACCGAAATGAAGTGTTTGAAACCTATAATGATCAAGAAACATGAAAATAAATATATCGAGGATGAGGAAGTGTTAGATTTCGAATTTTAAAAACAGCCAGGACCTGAACCTGCGAAAAGTCTTAACCAGGAAACTCTATGTTTTAAGTGTAGCCAAAATTCATTTCATTTTTGAACATTAGGATGTTGTAAAAAAAAATGTTGGGTTAAAAAAACTCGCACAAGAATTATCACAACTTTCTCGAAAAAATTTTCTTTTGAAACTATGTTGGGATTTTATGTCATTGAAGATACCAGACGGACCATTTCATGCCCGTCCATTCATGCCCGTCCTAGTTTGAATACAAGACCAGAGAAATCAAACATTAGAAAACCGAAAAATAATAGCGGTGTTCGAGTTTGAAAATTTTCCATTTAGCTCATAAAATTCAAGAATTTAAAAACATAGAACTATGAAGCTTTTTTCACACAATTTTGTGTCGGTTCCTTGTCCCGTTAGCATCGTTTTTTGTCCTACTTTGCTCAATTGTATCTTAATTTTCAAATTCATTTTATAATATACACTTTTTTGTGAGTATTTTTTAAGGTACCGTGAATAATGTAATATAAGCACCCCAAATGGCTACGAAGAATGAGATTATCTCGGAAACCACAAGAGTTATCAAAAAGTGGTCAATTACAAAATTGTAGATCATATCAAGATCTTCAATTTTGTAATTGATCACTTCTTGATACCTCTTGTCGTTTCTGAGATATTCTGATTCTACCTATGACAATGTAGTGGTTCAACTAGACCTGTTATTCTCATAGACCATATTCTGACAAAAATGAGTAATTCAAATTCATTTGTAGTAAACCTAATATGTTAATATTTTATAACAGTTTTCTAAAGAACATTTTCAAGATAGTGAATTGAAACTAAGTTTTTTTTGCAGCTAATACGTTCCCCCGTTTCCCCGAAAATATTTTATTTGAATTGAAACGTACTCGAATGAAAGTACTTTGATAAATTTTTGAACTTTAATATCTAACCGCTGAACTGCCTTCAACCTAAGTTCATAACTTTTATCAAATATCAAGCCCTTTACAGCTGAAAAATGGCACCTGTTCCACCCTTGCTTGCCCTCTCTAACTTACAGTAGGTCTGTTCAGCAAGGTCTCGAATCTGAGTCGTCTTCAGTTTGCTATTACCCTTTCCCATCGTTACAGTCGAAACATTTACAGGGGCAGGCGACACAAAGAAAAAATCTGAAAACAACTCTAATTGAATATCAAAATGGAAATAAGCGGGCAGCGGCAACAAAAAAAAGTGGCGAGAAAGAAGTGATATGTCGACATAGCAACGCATCCAGCAAAGCCAGAAAAAAACACACTCACATACAGCACAGAAGGAAAAGCTGTGCTCGGCTGAGCGCAGCTCCTTGGATTATCTTCGTCTTTTTTGTGTGCATGTGTGTATGTGTATGTATGTGTGCTGATATACTATGACGGAGGCAAAAAAAATGTGAATTAAATCTCTTTTATCATGTATTTTGTAAAGTATATTGGATGATGCGTGAGAATAATGTGTTGAAGGGATTCAAACTACAATTCAGAGAAAATGAATCATTTTTTGATTACATGGTTTGCAAAGTTTTTGAATCAAGAAAATTGAAAGTTTAAAACAATTCGGAAATTTTAAATTACAGGGTGTAAGATTGAATAATTGTTCGTTTTCAGAGCTTCGACTTATTGATTGAAACTTTTGCAGATGTTCATAAACAAGGTTTCGAACCTCTATCATTATTCTCAGTAGACTAATTTGGTCTTAAACAAAAAACAGATTGCAGAATAAGCAAAAAATATAGACAGTGGTGTTCTGAGTGTTCTCAAAAACTCATTGAATTTGCAAGAAAATATTTGAGACCAGTACTAACTCCTGAAACAATGAATTGAAATTCCAGCTGAAAAATACCTACTATCTTGGGAGATGTATTATTCACCGTATATTTCTTGCATCTGACTTTGATCAAAATACGAAAAATAATCCGATAGTTGAAATTTATATTTTTTTGATGAGAAGTATTTCATTTCTCACGTCAAAGTACATTTTTTGATCAATCAGAAAAAAAACAGATGGTGACTAATTTGAGAAGCTAAAACTTTTGATGCCAAGGGGAAAATCTGAGAAGGGAACCATCTGAATTGAAGCAAATCCAGAAAAAAATTCAGAACATAGTGCATCAACTTTGATGATTATCTCAACCATTTTTTGTTAGGGCTCAAAAAAATTCTAAAAATTCTGTAAATTTGAAATGAATTAGTCAATTAAAAAAAACTATGAATTTTTAAAATTTCCTTGTATTTCTAGAAAAAAACACATTCTCCAAATTTCTACAAAAAAAAAAGAAAAACCATATATTTTTCCAAAATTGGAATTTTCAAAATAAAAAAATCTTACAGTTTTTTCACATAACAACAACAAAAAATATTTCTTGCACAATTCTGCTCATTAAACCTACATTTTTCTCACCTCAAAAAATTTGTTTTTCGAAAATTTTTTACAAATCCCTTAACAAGGTGACAAAGAAGTTTGTTTTCTTCTGAAAATGTGACTTTTTGCTGAAATTTTTTATCGAAAACCAAAATTTCAAGAAATATAAATGAGAAGTTTGGTGTTTGGTTTTGTATTGAAAGGTTTCTCGAAACAAAAAAAAACTGCTTATTTCGTTTCTCTGAAAACCGAAAACATCTCTACCAACTAACCCAAGAAAAACACACGCAAAACAAAAACTCCGATTGCCGAAAAAAAGGGCAGGTTATACTAACAAATTGAATTTTTCAGTAAAAAAAAATCATTTGAGTGAAAGAAAATGTCATGAATGATTCGGCCATTTTTTTGTTCGAAAAAATCGATGAGTTTCAAAAACAAATATATATGTATATAATAAATAAATAACATACAAATAGGAAAAAATAAATTAAATGAAATGCATAATAATATAGATTGAGAAAATTCTCTCATTTTCATAATCTGAAGAAAACGCAAAAACTACATTTTTTTCTTCAAAATAACTGAAAATGAATAATTCTGCAATTGAATTTCAGAGTATTACAGCTATAAAATTGTACTTTTTGATATAAATATTTTTTTTTACATTTCATGTAAATAATACTGATTGTTATTGAGAATGTACTAGGAAGTCAGATCTTGAAAACATCCTTTTTTTGTAAATACGTAACTAAATAACAATTGCTGAATTTATATGCTAAAAAAGGTGCCTAGGTTCTACTGCCAAAAATCTGAAGATTATGTGATAGTTTGGAATATTTTTTTGGATCCGAAGGGAAGGACACTTTTGGTTTTAAATGATTCAAATAATGAATTGGACGCGATAAAATCAAAATCGAATTAAAAATTCAAAAATTCGATCCAGATTTGTAGTTCATATCAAAGTTCATCGCTTTTTCTGGTATAGCCGACGAAAATTGGAACCTGTTGGTTGAATCATCCCAACTCAGCTCAAAATAGTCAGTTTGGCTCCATATTGAACACATTTTTGCTTAAATTTTTGCTTGTGGGACAATATCTGGAGGTTTTTTTGGGTTTGCATATGTATTTTTATCCCAAAATATCTTAGGAATGGTAAAACCAAAAGAATATTCCCAATTTTTCTCTATATTTTTGGGACAATGATAGTGAAGTTCTAAAAAACTCGCCTATAAAAAATAAAAAGTTAAATAAAATTTTAAAGAAGTTTTTTTGAGAAAACTCTAAAAACTGTAAACGATGGAGAAAATATAATTTCTATTTTCAAAAATCTTTTTTTAAAAACCCATATTTTTACATAAAAACAACCTTCTCTTCACCTCACATCTAAAAATCCAACAGCTTAACTCTTGATTCTCGATTCTCCCTTTTTTGTCTCTAAACCCTTGAAAATAACTTTCACTACAAAGTGCATACATATCAAAAATCTCAATTATCCAGAAACACGAGAAAAACGATGAAAAAAAGGGGAAGAATGTTTTAAGGGGTGTATTTGCTCTAATTTGTTATGCCATTCATCTCATATTTTCCCTCACTCTTTTTCTACTTTCAGAATTTTCTTCGATAATATATATATATTTTCTCTCTTTTTTTCATTCATCCCGAGCCACATGTGGTATATCTAAAAAATAAGAAGAATACAAAAGAGGGGGAGAAATCGATAAATATAGACACAATTAGAAAGATGACAGACAAAAAAATTTGATATTTATTTATTTATATTGTAAATACATATTTCGGGAGGGCGGAAATCCTCGAATTTCAAAAAAAAAAAAAATGGTTGGTAAAGATGTTTCTAGCGAACCGGAAAACCCCTAATTTTTTTGTAACATATCAAATTTTACAGAATTTTTTTGATGAAAAATATTGATGAGCAAAATGGATAGGATTTTTTTCTGGAGATTTTCTCACACTCTCATTTTAATGGATTATTTATTGGGAAAATTATAATAATCCGTGAAGTTATCCTCAAAGTTCAGAAAATTTTGCACATGTCTGAGGAATTAGACATGAAATATTCAATAGAGAGAATATTTAAAAGAAATTATGAGATTTTTGGCGACTACTAGGGCATAGGTTTGCTTTCTGAAGTTTTCTATATAAAATTAGAAAAAAATTGAATTCAATTTATGAATTATTTTTAGGTTAGATCACAAAAACAGTTGTCTTCAAGTTATAAACAGAAAACAACAACATACAATAGCACCATGTCACGAAACTTTTTTTTCTCAAATTTCATATTTTTTATCATTTTGTTGGTACAAAACTTTACGGTTTTCTGAAAATACAAGGAATCCAGGTTTAAAAATCAAGAAAATGTTTTTTTTTGTTTTTTTTTTTTCAAAGATAACAACTCACAGAAACTGGAGCATAGTTCAACTTTTGAATTCATCCATTTTATTGAGGATTCTAAAATTTAATGGTCTAGAAAATTAAAACTAGAAAAAAACCTCATAAAATTTTTTCAAAACGCAAAAAAAACTCTCTGAAGATCAAAGAACTTTTTTCACCTCAAAAAAGCTTACAAATTAAATGAATGAAAAAAATTCGAATAAAAAAAAAGGTATTAAATTTCAGTTTTTTGTTAGCATTTATAATGTAAGTAGATATATATGTAGCAGAAAAAGAATTTCGTATTTATTGGTTCTCCTTCTAGTTTTTCTGTCAAGACAAAAATGGCTGCATTTAGTTTTTTTTTTTGCATTCTTCAGAAAAAGGGGGGATTAATTTTTGATCAAGATTTCTCTTCACACAAAATTTAACACTTTTGGTGTATAATTTGGGAAAATAAAAAAAAATTGGACTTTGAAAAAAAAATGGATGGGAGGATGAATAAATTGAAGAGACCATTCTTTTTGAAATTAGTCATAATTTTTTCAAAAAAAAAAAGAGAAGAAATGAAATATATGTAGAGAAGAGGAGTTTGTGGGTTATTGGACGGAAATTAAAATGAGAAAAAAAATTTGAGTGGTTTTATAGATTTTCTAGAGAGATTTTCAGCCTGGTCTACCGGATGTGGATGTTCAAAAAGCCCTTGAAACGGAAGAGGTTAAAACAAAGTTTTTTTTGGCTCTCAAAAGAGCACATTTTTAAAGAAGGATTTTATACCGAAAAATCTAAATATTAAACTTTGAACATTCTTCTCTCGAATACTACACTTTTCCGTAAAAAATCCTTCAAAGGTTATATCTTTAAAAATGTGCTCTTTCTTTTAAGAGCAACTTGTCAATTCCCCCTATCATCAAAAACTTGTGAGATTATTATATTTTCCAGAACGCCCCCCTGCATGGATAATATCGATTGCATTGTTTCTAGAACCAGGTGTACTAAAAAACTGTTTTGTTCTCAACCCAAAAAAAATCTGAACCTCTAAAACATTCATTTTTCAACACTTCAAAATTTCCATAAATCTACCAGACCAACAAATAAAATTATTTTTTTTTCAAATGAATAAAAAATGTGTTTTCAAATGTGCGCGACAGAAAAAAAAACACACGAGCCAGCAAGGCAAAAGAATTCGGCTCATCACACCCCCGTTTTCTTCGACAATTTAATTATTTGAGACTTTTTTCGACCAGCTTTTCACTTTGAAATTAATTTCTTTCCCGTGCCGCATTCTATTAGGTTGTTAACTAAGAAATGAGGATTTGAATCAAAAACAAAATTATAACACTTTAATCTAAAATGTATTCGCCATTATTATGGACCACTTGTCGCCAACGTTCACCGAGACAATGAATGCCATTTGCAAAGAACTCGGCCGACTGTGACTCGAAATAGTTGGTCACCCAAATTTCGACTTCTTCGCGGTTTTTGAATTTTCTCTCGGCCAAAGAGTGCTGCATCGATCGGAAAAAGTGGTAGTCAGATGGCGCAAGGTCTGGACTATATGGCGGGTGAGGCAGAACTTCTCAGCCCAATTCCTCGATTTTTTGTGAAGTGATTTTTGCGACGTGTAGTCGAGCGTTGTCGTGAAGAAAATTGACCGACGATGTTTCCACGCCCTGACGTCGCAATGCTTGATCCACGCGATCTAATTGGTCTTTGTAGAGGTCCGCCGTAACCGTTTGACCATGTTCTAAAATCTCAAAATACACAAGACCTTTGCTGTTCCACCAGACACATAATCACCTTTTTGCCGTGTATTTCAGGCTTTGGATTCACTTTTGGTTTGTCATCGGTGCCCAACCACTGTCGTTTTCGTGTTATGTTGTCGTAACAAATCCATTTCTCATCTGACGTAACGATAGAATCGTAAAAACCACTGGTCTTGGCACGGCGATTGAGAATTCCGGCGATAGCAACTCGTGTCGTTTTGTTTGCTTCGCTGAGTTCGTGCGGCACCCATTTTCCGCATCGATTGGATTTTCCAATTTTGTGCAAGTGGTTTGCGATTGTGACATGACTGCAATCAAATTGTTCCGCAAGATCCCGAGTGGTTTGGCACGGATCCGACTCGATGGCGGCTCTCAACTCGTCGTCGTCGATGCTTTGAGGTCGTTTTCCGTGTTCGTGGTCTTCTATGCTCTCTTCGCCACTTCGGAAGCGTCGAAACCATTTCTCACGTTGGCTTTCAGAAAGAGCGTTTTCCCCGAATACAGCACACATAACACGATGAGATTCCGCAGCCGATTTGCCTTGCTTGAAATCGTACCAAATGCAGGCTCGTGCTCGATATTTTTCGTCACACATTCTCTAAACAATTTTGCGTGTTCAAAACGGATAAAAAATAAACATATAATATATCAAAAGATGCGCAATAAAACGCTCTTTCTAACAAACGAAACTGTTTTGAAAAACCTTTTATTACACCAAAGGTGAACAAAGAAAATCCTCATTTCTTATTTAACAACATAATATTTTCTTCTGCTGACTGCAACTCAAATTTTTTTATGAGTAATTTTTTCTGCTTCTTGAGACCGCGCAGAAGCAGCAAAAACAGAAAGAAGAGAAAGGAGAAAATAAAAGACAATAGACATTTTTCGAACAAATTTAGCTGACTGACTACGAAAAGAAATTGGAAATCATTAAAAATGCATTCGTTACCCAATTTGACTTCTTGATTTTATTTTCCTCCTTTTTTTCTAGAAAAAAATTGCACTTTGACAAGTGCCAGACAACAACTTTGAAAAATGTGTACATTTATCTTACAATATTAGAAAAAATGATAATATTAAGAAGAAAAAAAAATGATTATTACATGAATTTAGTCGACGATTTTTCCGAATTTGGAGAGCGGATCATCTTCGGAGTCTTTGGCTTGAACCTCGTCTTTTAGAATATCCGAATCGCCGTGGATGATCGCAATTACCGGAGATCCTGAAATTAAAATCATTATGGGAAGAACATTTCCTATTATTTTGACAACTTTGACACTTTTAGAATCATGAAAATGGTAGGAGCTCTTTTTTTCAACTCACACGTTTCTGAAATTTTTTCTGAGGAAGCTTCGATTAAGATAAATTTTAAAAAAATTATAATGGATTAAAGGTATCTACACAAAAAATATCATGTCTCTGTTTTATCCAGAGAATTCTTGGGTATATATTTTTGAACCTGAATTTCATTTTGGCCCCTATTCTATCAAACGATACTTGATTTATTCTGAAATCCTAAAAAAACATGATATTTTTTTCAAATCCTAAGTTTTGATTTCAAAAACCCGAAAAGCAGAGTTCTATCTTTTGACCTTTAATCCAATATAAATGACCTTAGCTTATCGATTTTTAATGGCTTCGGTGATGATCAAAAAAATATATACCCGACTCAGTCCTCTCAAAAATCATGAGACGCTCTTTCCCAATGACTTAAGTGAAAAAATATGAAATTTGGCAGGCTAATATTGTCCAAATATCTTTCCCTTTATTGATAGCCTCATTTTTTTCAAGTTACAATGTAAATTTGTTAGATTTTGGGTTTCAGAATCGATTTTTATGGGTCTGATAACATAAACAAGTTTCCAAAGTTGACTTAAGAATTGTTGATCCAAGGGTTGATATTGAACTCTGATTACATTTTTTTCAACACTATGGTTACAAAACTATGGCCAATGGTTACAACTGACAACGTGTTTCATATTTAACCGTTTTATGCTCACCATGAATGACTCCTAGAGAAGCTTGAGGCATTGGAGCAGTTGAGCATAGCCTTAGGATGAAAACAGCGACAATTGCGAAGAGTTGAAAGAAGTTCATCGTGTTCTTAAGAATACTAAAATCTTACGAATGAGAATAGCAAAATGAAACGCGAAACGCAATGATAAAAAAAGTGGGAGGCGCCTCTTTTACAAACCCCAAAAAAATTGAAAAGGCGCCAGAAATACGGCGGTGGTAGCTAAAAAGCCAAACCGTATCATCATCAATTTTCGTCACCCCGCAGAATAAATTTGAAGATTGATGAGATGAGTGTTGTGATATGATATTTTGTTCTCACTATTGATAGATGGTTTTTTGTTTTTCGAATCGGTTTTGTTTTTTTGGCGAATTTGATAGGTGAATCTGGAAAGAATACGGTCAATGACCAAGGTCGAAAATTATGGAATATCGAAAATCAATAATTGATAAACCGAAATTGGATTTTCGGCTTGAACGGAGCCTAGAAGCATATGATTTATATAACCTCCGACTCACCCCACATTTCACACAATTTAAAAAAAATTCCCAATTTTTTAAAAGCTAATTGTCTAAATCAGCCACAATTTTCATATTTTTTTTCTTTCGATCAAAATGACCTTCTGCCTCCTTCTCACACTATTTTTTTTTGTTACACAGCTTTTGGGCTACCTGAACTTCTTGATCAAGATTACTTATTTGACCTTTCCTTCATTTTAAATTGTAAAAGAAGAAAAAAGAAAAATATCATTTTTGGTCAACTCGAGTGATGATGATCTTGAAACTTTGAAATGGAAAAGAGAGAGAGAGAGAAATTTGTAGAACCGTGTGGTTTCTGGGCTTGAAAAATGACATAGATAATCTGAAACGGGTATTTTTTGTCTGAAATCTCACCTTGCTTCATTAAAACGCTGACCATAATTGTGGATTCTAAAACGATGGAGGACCTATTAGGAGATTTTCTGAATTATCAAGGATTGAATCACAATTTTGGGATTTTATTCATTATACCTATTATGAGATAATCTGAAACAGAATAATATATTTTTTCTTGAATAGTTAAAACAATTTTTTAAAATTATTTTTTATGTGATATCATTGTGTTGTTCATGCTTTCGAGCTTTTTTCACTTCAATACACCTACACAAAAATAGATTAATAATCTAAATTTAGCTGATCTCATCCAACATGATAACCACGTGAACAATGTCAGAGTGTCAAACGGCGACAAGATTGATTGATGGTCTAAAATTGTCTTTCTCAAAGTCAGTGGCGGCGCCAACCGTCTTCATTTGAAAAAAAGATGATGGATGTGAACCGTATCTGAGTCTTGTGATAGTATCTTTTCTTCTAATTCTCGTGGTTTGAAAAGTGTTTTAAACCGAATTGGAGCGTGAGACAGCGTGAGAGTATCACGGACGTCATTTTGTGGGAAATTGAACCAGGCACAATTGAATGGAGTAAAATATACAAATTGTGAATTTCACACCAAACTTTGCAAAGTTATGCTCAAAGATATCAGCAAAGTGCTCCAGTTTTTGTGCGACGATATCTGGAAAGATGAAAATCTAGAATTTTTTAAAAACAAAAATTCATTTTTTGAAAGAATAAATTTTTCATAGGAGACTTTGACGCTTTTTTTAAAACTCTGTTTTCTAAAACTAAAATTAAATTTTCAAAAAATTTGGAATGTCTCTGATTCAATGCATCTATTTAACATTTTGTTTTGAAATACAATTATACAATGCTAATATATCACCAATCCATGATAATACAGTGAAAATAAACAATAGGGTGGCATGTATTTTTCAAATTAAATAAAATGGCAAAAATATAATTCTTGTTCAAAGTAAGTGTCCAAAAATAAATGAATATTTTCGGCTAAGACTAGACTGTGTTCAAAATATTATTTTCATAATATATATTGAGAAAAATACAATGTGACGTTGAGAAAAATTATAGAGCGGTCCAAAAACTTTATTTACGAAATATGGATTATCAAACAAAAGTATCCTGAACCATTCATATACCCATTATTTAGAAAAACAAAACTTCGGAGAAAATGTCAAACTTTTCTCTAAATCACAAAATATTTGTAACTATTGATAACATTGAAATTTTTTTTTAAAACTGGTCCCATTTTCCCTAGGTTTTTTCACTAGGTTCTAAAAAATCTGTCGCCGGAATCTCCAGTTTTGAGGCCAATTTAATTAAAACCCATCCAATTTCTAGAAAATTCTGATTTTCTCATTAAGATATCCAACAAATCCAAAAGACTGCATCTTTCCTAATTTCCAATAGGTTATCAAAGATCCTCCTCCCGAAAAAAGTGCATTCCTCTACATCGACAACAACCCATTATTTATTTATAGCGATGTGTGAGCACTCCACACAAAAAACGCTCCTCATTTTCTCTCTTTCTCAGTATCTCCTACCTCCACACACTATTTCCCCCTTTTTTCCTCACAGGGACGAGAGGGAAACAGAATATTCGCTCTATTGAACAGCGTTGTTTTTATGTCAACATTATTGGCGTTCACTTTTTTTTCCTCTTCCCAGTTTTTATCGGAAAAGAAGGTTTTTTTGATTTTCAGTTTTTCAGGTTGATTAGAATGAGCACCCGGCCGAAAAGAAGTCTTCGTACATCAATGACCAGTTCTTCGAATGAGCCAGAAAATATAGAAGATATTGGTAGGTTTTTTTTCGAATTAGGGAATATAGCAAATTTAATTTTTTTCAGTTACAAATTGTATGGAGAGGATGATTACCGGGTTGGAAATCACTGAATTCTATGACCGGACAGTTCGAGAGATTTGGTTGGCACAGAGAAAATGTGAGTTTCTTTTTATTTTTTTGCTGAGAAAGAATTATGCAATTTTCAGTGATCGACAAGACGATTGCGCAAGTATTGAAAGAGTCGGATTGGGTTACAAACGCTCACAAGTCGAGAATGGAGCATCCAATTCTTCCATTGGTGAGTATTTTGAAATTTGTTTTACAAAAAAATAAAAGTGTGAAAATATATTTTCAAAAAACCCTGAACAAGAGTTTTGATCCAATAAAAATTATACGAACTTGATAAATATTCGCACCCAAAAACGGATGAATTTTTCGCGAACCCACCAGAGAACTTAAGAAAAAATAAAAAATGTGAAGTCTTCATGAAATATGACTAGAATTATTTAAAATTTCACAAAAAAAGCTGGTTTTCGAAAAGTCTACGTATTTTTTAGGTTGTTTCTAAAAAAAATATGAATTTTAACGTGAAATTGAGAATTCGAGCTTTAATTTTACAGCGGACGTATCTCAAATGAATATTTCTGCTCCAATAAAAATTGTACAGAAACTGATTTGAGATGGACTTTCAAAGAATCTAAAAAATTGAAGCTTTTATGAATGAAAAGTAGAATTTTACAAATTAAACAATGAAGCTGTTTCAAAAAAAAAACTTGTTACTTCGCTGTTTCTTATCAGAAAATGATGAATTTTGACTTGAAATAGAGACCTATTTTCAAGTGCCTGTGCATTTTGAAATACTTTCTTTTTATGGAACATAAAAAATAGAAAAAATACCATTTTTTCTCCTGACATGTTTAAGGGACATGTTTAAGGTTTGACAATTAACTTTTGATGAAAACTTGTGTATATACTAAATCGACCCTCCTGATCACGATCCTAATGTCAGAATTTCCCTCAGACTCCTCAGAAAAAAGTTATGACTCTCCAAAGTTGTCTTATTTCCTATTTTTTTCGCCCGTTTTCTTGAGAGTTTTAACCTCAAACTTACATCAACCGATAGCAAATTTTATGCACATTCGATTCTGCACATTTTGAAACTCAAACAAAACTGTTAACCCACCCGAAACACCGAAAAACTGAAAACGGCCGCATGCCCTTCCCTCTTTTTTTCATCCACACACACAAACACGCGTCTTTTTATTATTTTTTGTTCGAAAAGTACACTCATTTTTTCGATTTTAGGCGATATGGTTTCAGCCGATGTTCAGCTCTTATTTCATGTTTTTTGAAATTTGGAGTGCAGGAACGTGATCAGAAGGGTTGATTTGGTATATACACAAGTTTTCATCAAAAGTTGTCAAACCTTAGACCTGTCCCTTGTGAGGTAACTTTAGAAAACGAGTTTCAATTTCACAGAGGACGTTTCTCAAAATAATCACAGTTTTGCTTGATAAAAATAACACACAAAATGAAACTTCACATCCCTCTTTCATTTGGAAATATAGGTATATTGAAATTAATATTTCATTTTATTTAATATTAAAAAAATTGAAAACAATTTTATTGATGGAAATAAATAAACATATATTAATATTAAGAAATAATTTGAAATTAATTTTCCAGAGCAAGCGCCAATTAGTGGAAGATGAGACGGACGAGGAGAATTCATCTGGTGAGGGTCCTAGCGAACCAGTAGAGAAGAAGCCAAGAGTAAAGAAGCTGTCCAACTCAAAAGCCAAAGAGCCAGAAAAAACGAGAAGTGTTAGCCCACCAAAGAAAGATTCAACTCCTCCACCACCACTCGAACCAACTATGGAATTGGAGAAAGAATTAGAAGATGGAGAACAGGAGAAAAACTTGAGCCCAATTCCACCAACCCTTGAAGAAGAGGTGGAAAAGAGAGAGTCATCGGAACCACCATCAACCCCAATGCAACTGGAATGCCACCCGTTGACACCGGAAACGTTGACGGAGTTCGAAGTAGATGATGAGCCTTTGAAGAGACTTGATTCAAATGGAGTCTAAATGTTTTTTTTTATTCGTAAACCCAATGGTGTATAGTCTTGGCCGTGTGGTCATAATATGTAGTGATCTCAAAATGTCCCCTTCACTACTGAAAATGTGTAATACCTTTAACTTTAAAGCCCAAAAACTTGTAGACACATTTAATGCCTTTTCTTAATCTACCCACTGCATTTATCTTAACTTTTTTTTCGTGGTTGTTTTTTATAAATTATATATAAGGTAATGAATATTGATAATGAAAATGAGTATCATTTGATTATGATTCACAAAAAAGTTCAAAACGTCACAAAAATTATTTTTCTTATCACTGTGAAAAGGTAAATATGCAAAAAAAAGTACTTTGATAGAGGGCTCGATGAAAATCAATATTGCATGTGAAATTTTATGATGTCGGTGATTTTAACCATGTTAAGGATGCGGACGAAGAAGTCAGATTTCATTGAAAAATAGCAGGTAAATTTTTGTGAATAGGGTTCTCGGAAGATTTATAAAATAATATGAATTAACAAAGGAGTCTAATTTTTGGTTTTTCTTTTTCAAATCTGAAGTTTGAACAAATAATAACGATATAGAGGTGATTTCGTATGAGTTCTTGGTTCCAAAAAAATATTTAAAAAATATTATTAGGGTTAAAAAATGGCTTAAGAGATAGCTCAAAATATCATCTTGTAAGTCTTATTTTATATTGGAACCTTTGAAATTATCAAGGTCCCATAGAACACCTAATTCTCCGTAGTTTAAGGAACCTAATTTATCTTTGTAAGCTGAAAATTTTGACAAAATCATAATTGAGAAGTTATCTGAAAGGCTTAATCCACTTTCCCACACTTTTTCGCTGAAAAAATATGAACAAATGATAACGATATATAGGTGATTTAGTACAAATTCTCACGATTGCAAAAAAATTAATAAACATACTTGGATAAAACAAAAGTCAAAAAAAATATTTAAAAAAATATTATTAGGGTTCAAAAATGGCTTAAGAGATAACTAAAAATATTATCTTATATCATATTATAAGTCCTATTTTATATTGGGATCTTTGAATTTATCAAGGGTCCATAGAACACTTAATTCTCCGATGTTCAAGGAACCTAATTTATCATCCAAAAGTTATCTGAAAGGATAAATCCACTTTCCCACACTTTTTCGCTGCAAAAATTGTGAAACAAATATTAACAGTATGAAAATTCATTTCTTGAAAGTCAATTATTCGAATATTTCTTCATCATTTTCTTAAGTTGCACTTCCTTGTCAATGTTATGTGCTTCTTTGATTTGTACCATCAATGGAATATCAAATTTGCAATACTTCCATGTACGGAAAAGTCGCATCACCGAAAAGATGAAAAGTGCCATCCCAGTATTCAAATGAAGAAAACATCCAGCTAGTTTGTAAGCATCGAGAGCAGTTGTCTGAAAAAAATTTGAATATTTTTCTGAAACTTGGATATAGCTCACCATAGTGGCGTTTGGTGGGATTGTTGACAAAAGTTGGACACTTTGTTTCATCCCACTTCCAAAGCCACAATCTTGCCATTGAGAAATAGCATAAGAAGTGGAGAGAAAGCAGAAAATAAAATAGAAAGACGAAAAAGCAAAGCAGATAAGATCGCGTATTTTAGTTAATGTATTCCGTTTGACGGTCATCGCCGGGATTTTGCGAATTTTCATACCAATTGTGAGGGTTTTTGCAACAAGCGTGTGGATGGCAGATGCTCCGGAGCTTAGGATAAAAACTGTCATGATGGGGAGGATTGTTCGAACAATTATGACACCGACTTGTGAATCAATTGTATAGTAGATTGTTGAGGAATCTTCGACAAGCATGAATGCTGCTTGGAACATTCGAAGGGTGCTAAAATCATGGTTTCTTCTGGGGGAAGAATGAAAAAACTTTTTTTTTCTATATATATCATCAAATAATCAATATAATGAGAGTTTTTCTAATAATTAGGATGTTCTAGGGGTCAAAATGCATCATTTCTACAATAAAAAAATACGCATCATTAGATGGGCTGCGGTAGGTCAAAAATCATCTAAAACGGATTTATTGGGAGTTTTTCTTATAATTAGGAGCTTCTAGTGAGTATAAACCTTGATGTGAATAGTACCCCAAACTTCTAAATTTTTTGTGATCAAAAATCAGTTCATAGTTGGGAAAACAGTCATAATTCGTCTCAAATTGGTTTTTGTTGCCCCATATTTTGCACAGTTATGCCCAAAGGTATCAGCTAATTTCGTAAGGCGATATCTTGAAAAACAAACATTTGAGCAAAACTGTGAAAAATATGGTGTCAAATGAAGTATTTTGAGCCAAATTATAAAGTTCTAAACTTCATTCTAGAATATGATTACTTCATTTTTAAATATGATTGATATCACAGAAAAAACTGATATCTTGAAATTAATTTCAGAAAAAAATACAATCGTTATTCAAAATGGGCAACACCTGAACAAGTAGGTATAAAATTCTAAAAATGTCAATCAGGAGTTTCAGCAAAAAAAACTGAACTATAGAAGTCAGTATTTCTAAACTAGCTGATTTTCGGATAGCCATTGAACAAAATATTTGGCACGTTGATGCCAAATATTATCAAGAATCCAGTGTGTATCTGAATACTGTATAAATTTTGTCATCAGCTTACAGTAGTTTCAGCTTTCATAATTCCATCTAGATGGCTAAACTAGTTCTTGAAATACACTCATCAATATTCCTAATAGTCCAGTTCAAACCGAAGAATCCATATTTTTCTCTTTTAGTAACTTACATGGAATTTTTCTTCCAATAAAACGTAAAATACGTTGAATTCAGTGTTGTTTTGTTCACAAAAGTGCCATAAATCCCACTCAATTCATCTGCGGACAAAGTATATTGTTCAGCAAGAACGTCGAGTTTGGAAATCGCTGAATTGATTCGATTTTTCTCCTAAAAAGACTTTTTTCATGTTTAATTCAATGTGTTTTTTTTTTTTGCACTAACAACAGTCATGTTGATGCACGCTGTTTCAAACGCGTTCTGCTCCTCCGCCCATTCATTTGAGTGCTGCCAGCTGGAATAATTGTTTATACAATCCCGTTCGTTAGATTTAATTACTTTTTCTTTGAAATGCAATTTATTTTTCCGAGACTCACATTGGATAGCAAATCAAAAATATTGTATAGAATATTGCGATCACTACAGCGAAAACCACTGCCTTGACAAGAGTGAAAATAGCGAACATGATTTTTTTTTTCGTAACACAAAAAAAACACTGAATTCTTCCCAAAAAATTTTGATTTCGTTGGATTTCTCATAGTAACTCGCTAGGCGACCATTTTTATATTATTTATTGTATAAAAAATTGAAAAAGTTTTGAAAAAAAAACCTGAATTTATCTTGTCCAAAATAGTTCGGCTAGAAAAAAAAATGAAAAAATATATACAGAAAGGATTTGTTAAAACTAATTTTTGTGAAAATACAATAAAATTTCGAAAACTTGTAGAATTTTTCAAAGTTTATCTTTCAATAATTGTGTTTTTGAATACAAAAAACAATTTTTTTCACAAATTTTTGTGAAAATAACATTAGAAATCTCTTTTTACAGTTTTCATTTTTCAGATTTCGTCTTACAAAAATGGAGCATATTGCTGATACCAGTTCTATCCTAGTATAGGGGTCCCAGAATAATATAGGGTCCCAGAATGATATAAGGGTCCCAGAATATAATAAGGGTCCCAAAATAATAAAAGGGTCCTCAAATTTTTTTTAAAAGAAAAAATGGTCTGAAAAATTGAATAGTCCTGCATGCCTCTATTGAAAAGGCCCATAGCCTCTATTGAAAGGTCCCATAGCCCCTACTGAAAGGGCTCATAGCCTCTGTTGAAAAGGCCCATAGCCCCTATTGAAAGGGCTCATAGCCCCTTTTTAGAGGGCCCATAGCCCTTTTTGATTTTCGGGACCTTCGTTTTATTTTTCGAACGACTATGTCTTTTAACAAAGGAAACAATTATTTGGGACCCTTTTAATATTTTGGGACCCTTATATTAATCTGGGACCCCTATACTAGGATAGAACCCTGATACCTTTGGGTAAAACTAAGCAAAATATGGGACCAATTTGACTATTTTGAGCTAAAATTATAAAATTTTTGTTCACTTAGGAACCCCCTAAATATTCGATTTTTGGAACATCTTTTTCTCTGCATCTTTGACTTTCTTTCTGACCTTTGAAGATGTTGAAAATTCTCCTTATACCCTATAAAATATCAATCTCCTTGTAAATGCATGACCAAATCCAGTCTTCCTCTCATTTTTTGTCATTCCAACACTTTTCATATATTCTCTTCTGTTTTTCTGCCAATACCAGCCAAAAATGTGTAAGTTATATATATATATATATATATATTTGAGAAAAGGTATACAACAACGAAATAATTACATTTTTGCCGACCGGGAAAAAAACTGGTCATAATTTTCGTTTCGTTGAGTGGATTTTTGTTCGATGGGTGAAAGTTTTTTTTTTCCGATGAGAAGAGAAGGTTATTGAATTTTTGAAACAGGCATACTTGACAAAAAAAATTGTATTTATTTATTTATTTTTTTTGTGCCAAACAAAGATACACATATACTTTTTTTCAAAATTTTAGAACAAAACAGAGGCAAGAGACAGATATCCTCCATTTTTAGCGCGCTCTCTTTTTTCTGCCTCTTTATGCTCACATGTCCCCCCCCCCCACTCCTTCTTCGTTTCAAATTATCGATTTTGGAGCTCGTCCGACAGCTTCAAAGATAGTTGAGCACTTTTTCTTTTTCTCGCTGTTTTCCTTTGTCTTGTTTTTGTCGCATTCTGACGTTCTGGGGGGTTGGCGTTTTTCGTGATTTTTTTTTTGGGAATGTAATTGCTAGTTTTTTTTCTAGAAGCGTGGGTTGCCTTTTCGAATTTCTGTTTTAATGTGAACAACATTTGAACTTTTAATGATAATTTTTAAAAAAAGTTCTGAGTTTCGAAAATTGTCCTGATAACTTCAAAAAATAGTTGAGTGGGTTTTTTTTCTCAGAAAAGTGGTTTAACTTGTCATTTTTCGAAAATCTTTATTTTACAGCTGTCTAGACTAGAAATATGTTTTGATTTTCATGCATGACATACAGAAAAACTCAAAAAAATATTGAAAGTTGAGAATTTATAAATTTGTGGATATTTTCTGGTTTTATCTTTTAGTACATGGTCTTTTTTTGGTTTTGTTTCAATATTTTTTTAAATTTTTTTCCTGGTATATATTAAGCTCTTCATTACTATCATAACTTGTCTATTTAGAGGTCTCTGGTCTCTGAAATCTAGATATCAAAAATAGGTGGTTGAAATATAGATGAATAGTCCAGGAAAGTTTGACACTTAAAAAAATAAAAATATCCCAGAAATCTACATTTGACTTCTGAAAATATATTTTTTGAACCAGCTCACATATTTTCGGCACCTTTCTTCGGTTCTTATAGTACCTTTGAACTCTTCTGAACGTTAGAAAGAAATTTAAAATATTATGTAATACATATCTCTGAAAAAGTCCCAGAAAATCTTCCGAAAATACAAAAAAAACCGTTCCTAACTCGAAAAGAACTCTAAATTCACTCACGACCTAATTTTTAAATTAAGAACTTAACCGAAACTTGTATTACTTTTATGCCACTATTCAAAAAAAAGTCCCATGACTTTAATTTCAATTTTCGTCCCCATGTTCTTTTTCGTTCAGACACCAGCTTTCTATAGATTTTCTTCTCAAGATTCTTCTTATGCAAATGTGCTATTCTATTCACATCATTTTGACTTTTTCTTCTTCTTTTTTTTTCTCAAAAAACATTATGTATACAAAAATCACTTAGAAAAAAGCATGAAAATGCAATCCGATATGTCACTGAACTTTGATCGAAAAATTTCAAAAATTCATTTCTTTTCCCAATATGTTCCCCTCGGCATAATTTCTCATTCATACGCACAAATGAATATTGAAAATAGGATTTTTGGAAACAAGAGGGGGGCAACGAAAAAAAAATCAATTAAATGTCGTGTTGCGGCCTGGTTGCCATTGTAATTATAGGATTAGCCAGAGTAGCCCGCTGTTCGTTTTTGAGTAAGGATTCAATTTATTTATTTATTTATTTATTTACAACGTTTGGCAACTAGTGGGGTTAGAAAAAATCAGATTTTTTCCCTGAAAATTTGTCCGAATCAATAATTAATCGGCACCTACCGCTCTACTAATCTAGTCTACTAATACACACAAGGCATCGAATTTCTATTCAAACAAGAAATCGAACAAACATCCTATTTGTTCACATATTTATTATAACAATTACATTCATTTTGTATACAATATTTTCTCACCCAATAAACTTAATTTCCGAGGTACCTGATATTAGTGTATATTTTTAAAATTTTTTGAAAACAAAAAACCAAAAAAAAATTAAATATTTTCCCATAAAAATTGTTATTCCACATAAAATGTCTCAATTCGTTTTTTCTGCATCGATTGATTATGTATTTTTTCCAGATGAAATGCTGAAATTGTGTAGTTATGCGATCTGCAGTTGCATGGGAGCAATATCGTGCAGCGCGTGAACAGCTTCAAACTCGACTCGCTGAAAAAATTCGACGACAAATGAGCACACTTGTTGGCGATATGTCGTCTGCTGATTTGTTACTAGTGGCCGCTGATGGTAAGAAACTCGCAGCTCATGAATGTATTTTAAGACATCGTGCACCGGGTTTCTATCAAAGGCACATCGAAGCCACGATTTCTGCCATGGGACCTCGTCAAGACGGCAAAATGAGAGAGGTACAATGCACCATGTTGTATAAAAATTTATTCTCACTGTTATTGTTAAGGTCGCTATTGGTGATATCGATTCTGTTGGCTTGGAATTCTTCATACATTCTGTCTACACAGAAGAAGAATTCTCACAAATTCCAACAGCAAATTCAGATGATCGACGTAAGTTCCCCAACCTTCTGGATAATTCTCAGTACCTCTTACAGTCTGTGAAAATTGTCGAAATTTACTGATTTCAAATGTTAAAAAACCGGGTAACCATTCCTTCACAAAGAGTTTTTCTTTGAGCTCACTCTCACACACCAGCTTTTTTCACCTTTTTCATTCTAAAATAGTTATGAGGTGGTAAAAATGCAGGTTTTTTTTCAGAAGACTCATCACGAGCCTCAAATCGATCATATGCTATGGAAGAGTCCACGACTGAGCTGGATTTTCAAATGGGCGGGGCAAATGAGAAGTGAGTTCCGGTGTCTTCTGGGTCACTGAATTTAGAGACTTTGGTCCAGATATTTTTTTTTGAAGTTCTGCAAAAAAGGCTTTGACCTGGAAGTAATGTAAAGGTCACTTTAGGAAGGTGGAAAAATATGAAACTAATCAAGGGATATATCATTTTGTAGATCTTGAAACGCTGAACAAGAATTCATCAACAGTTTTAGCCATAATAATCTGTGGAGGTTGAAATTTAACCCCAAAGTTGGATCTGAAAACACACTAGAAACTTTTCAAAAAATTATAGAAAATTTCTCAGAACATTTGAAAAATACTATTATATTGTCAATTCTATTTTTTTTTGAACATCGAACAAGAAAATCTCAGTAGATCAAAAAAATTAATGGTCAAAAAAAATCAAACTGCATAACCACCTTTAGTTTTGGTTTTAACTATCGAAAAATTGTGTAAAAGTTGAAAAATATGGGCGAAAATTGTCTCATTTTTGTGTTACGTTGTTCAATTTTCAAAAATAGTTGTGAAATTTATTTTTTAATCCTTCAAAACATATATTCTTTCTAATTTTGGACTTGTTTCAAACTAATAGGTTCAATTTTACCATTAATAATATTTTTTCAGTGTTGAGGACGAGACCCCAACAATGAATACCGGACGATTGCCCCTAGCTCCATTCTACACGCCGTCCGGTGTAAATTTCTTTCTTCTTTTTTCTCCCACCATCCACCATTTTTTCCAGTCAATTCAAAATCAATCTCCTCGAAAAATACCACCAATCATGTCTGCTTCATCGGGTCCCTTTCCACTTCAAGGTGTTGGCAACATCACTACCCAATCAGCACCATCAGTCCCAGTGATGACGTCATTTCGAGATCTTGCCTCAGGTAGCTCGATGAACAGCTCAATTTATTCTCTCGGCGGGAGAAGTGAGGTTGCTGATATACCAGAGGAAGATGAGACTAATCCTGATCAATGTGTGTCAACTACACCACTAGATAATCGTAAGAAATATATTTTTGAATATGTACCGAAACATTAATTGGGAATTTTTAGGACCTATGAGTAAATTCATACGATTTGACAGTTTAACCAATGGAAATGAGATTCACAAAGAGCAACTGGAGAGGAAGAGATCATCTGGCGGGATGCGACAGATGTTCCCGATGTTTATAGGATTGACAGAAGGTGAAACAATCCCTGACAAAGTTATTAATGATAGCTGGAAAGGTAAGTAGAGAAATACATTCAGGTTATATACTAGTAAAGAGATTTTGAATTGATTTGAGACTACCTGGTTAAAATAGGGTCCCCCCTGAAAAATATGGTGGTCCCAAATTTGAATTCAAATCAGTCTAAAAGGTTTTTCAATTCAACAAAATAACCTTAGTTCTTGTAAAATCTGTTTATCCAGTAATTCAATTTTTCTTGAATTTTGTAATGATCCAGTACGAAGAATTTTCTAATAGTTCTCATTCAAATCTATAAATATTAATTTTTGTATCATATACAAATCCTAAAGCAATGTGTTCGTTGTTTTTGATATAAATAATTCAAGACTTGTTGTATACATAAGACGAAGTATTTTTTTTCTGAACAAAAGAATCCTTTTTCATGTATATAATAAACAAGATGAACAATGTTACCAGCTAGCTTCAAAGGGGTTTTCCTGGTTTGAAAATATGTAATATCCTGAAAACTCTTTTCAAATGAGTGACACTCGGAAGCTGATAACTGTTTATTACAGGAAATAGCCGTTTATACTGTGACTGGAATTTTTTTTACACATCATAGGGATCAACCTGAACGTTTTACAGTCGTGAAATTTTTTTTTGAGTTCTAACTTTCTTTATTGGGCTGCTAAAGGTGGGGTACGAGGTTAAAAAATTGCTCTCTAAAAAAAAAGCACATTTTTTAGGTATAACACCGAAAAGTAAAATTTTCCAGAAAATATTATTATACTACTTATGTTACTCGAGTACTACATAGATATTTCGGTAACAAATCCTTCCAAGATAATATATATATTTCAAAAATGTGCTCATTATTTTAAGAGCAATTTGCCAATTCTTCGTGCCTCACCTTTAAAAATCTGTTTTTTTTTCAAACTGCTGAACTCATCTAATTTCGGTAATTTTTCCAGGAAGTAATCGACTAAGCCTGTCAAAAAGGTTATCAATGACAAGTCTGACTAGTTTGACAAGTATTGATATCACGCCTGGACAAGACAATCAGCCACCAGTTGGGGATTTGACAGCTTGCAGCAAGCTGGCGGCAGATCTAATGCAGATGTATGTCAAAAACGAGGATACCGATTGCATAATTCGTACAGAGGATGGCGATATCCATGCGCATAAGTGCATTTTGTCAGCAACGTGTCCATTTTTCCGACAACAATTGGCGAAATCTAAACGTGTGGAGATGCGTGGTTTTTCGAAGAATTCTATCAATTTTCTATTATTGTATCTTTATGGAGGGGTGACGTCAATTCCGGAAGATGTTGATGTTTGGGAGATTATTTCGCTGGCAACCCATTTGAATCATAAGGATTTAGCACAAGTTGTTATACTTCATATGAAAGCTGTGAAGTGTCATTGGTTTCATAGGGTGAGAGAGAGAGAAAGTTTTGGTTGTTGCAGGCAATGATTTTTTTCAGCCTTGCGCTTCTTGCGTATCCGCAGTGTTTGATTGTCTGCCGCAATTAGCACAAATCCGATGTATGAGAACTTTATATGATGAAGCAATGATGTGGCAGGCCAAACATTTTGCAAGAATTTGGAAAGGGCGTGTATTTTTATATTTAAATGAACGATGGCAGAAAGAATGTTATGAAGCTGTCATTCAATATATGGATGATGAAACGGTTATTGAAATTATTCTGAGTTGTGAAAGATTACAGGTATTGTCTTGAATTCTCCATTTTGATAATAAAATTCTTAAATATGTTCAGGTTGCTCTATCCCGCTCGAAGTCTGATTCTGCTATTAGCGTACTCCAATTAGTCGATGATATTTTAGATGTTGCAATGCAATTTTTAGTTCAAACATTTCATTTGGTCATTTCAAGTAAAGCTTTTCAAATGCAGGGAAAAGTAAGAATTTATTTAGAAAAAAAAGTATATATCTAAATTTTTCCAGGGTCTCGCTTTAAATCTTGGACTTCTGGAAGATCTACTTCCATCAGTGATACATTCGCTCAGTGCAGATGTGGCTATAAAAACATACAAGGCGTTGACACAGTTATTGACGCAAATTCAGCATGCTCCACCATCACCGAAGAGAACGTTGAACATTCCGGTGGAATCTTGGGCACCTAGATTCAGCTTGTTGATTAGGAGAATGGTGGAATTGTCGGATAAGCATTTGTTGCATTATGCGGCTAGTGTGGTCAATGCAGAGGCTTATGATTTGTTGTCGCCGGATCAGAAAACGAGGATTGAAGAGAGTGAGTTAGACCATCACAATATACAGTGCTGGCCAAAAAGGTGTTTACATTTGGTTTTTTGGGGGTAATTTTTTTCTAAAATATCGGATCGCTCCCAAATTTTTTTCTGATATTTTTGACATGTTTAGAAATATATAAAAACAACTTGATGCGACGAAGTTCATTTTCAGAATTTTTATAACGGTTTTTCTAATTTTTATGAAAATAGTGAATTTCAGATTTTTTTTTCAACAGTCTAGTGTAGATCCAAATTCGATCGGACTTTCGGTATGGAAGTTTTAAAAGTTGATTCCGGTCTATTTAAATATATTTTTAAACATGACATCATGGGATATTTTATTTTTCGAGTTTATATCAAGTGGTATTACCGTAGAACTCGTTTATTGAAGTTCTTGATAGAACATGGGCCAGTAGATCACTAAAATCTTGAGGTTAAGGTTTTATTTGATTTTAATGATGAACTTAATAAACCCAAATCACATTTAAAAACTTTTGAAGCATCAAAACTGTAATAAAAACGACTTGGCATCGGCTTATAAGATGGCTGGAAACCAATAAAACAAGGTTTCCAGTGGAAAAATATTTTTAATTATTAACTAAACCACTATAATCGATGTTTTACATATGAATGATAATATTTTTAACATAACTACCAATTTTAAACTCCCAGATCATCGCTACTTGTCACATATAGGAGATTAGAAAACGAATCAAAAGTCATATCAGTCTAGAAAACCGGCCTACAGCCCGCCATATTCCTATTTCGCTCTTATTTTGGTATTTTTGATACAAATTTAGTTCTGAAAATGAACTTCGTCGCATCAAATTGTTTTTATATATTTTTAAACATGTCAAAAATATCAGAAAAAAATTTGGGAGCGATCCGATATCTTAGAAAAAAATTACCACCTTTTTGGCCAGCACTGTATTTCAATATTTGTTAAAATCAACTTGAAACCCTGGAAAATTACCGGATAGGTTTTAAAAATCGAACCTCAGAAAATTTTCTATAAGCTATGTCTATTGGTTGCTGAATTGGGGATTTTGTGAGGTTTGATATATACTGAACTTTGAATTTTTGAAAATGTCATAAGTACAGGTCGTTATTTTGATTATATGGTCAAAAAGAATGTTCAAGTAGTAGCCCATTCAGATTTCTCTCGAAATTTGCAAACATGAAGAACTCGGTCTCCTTAATAATGTCCTGTATTTTCTTTGCACTGGAGATTGTTTTGAATAAATCTTCGAAGTTTGAAAAATCTTCATTAAAATTAGCTGATACACCCGGAAGTAAATATAGTTTTGTATTGAAATTTCATTCAGTTTTTAATGTTTTATTCTCAAAATAGTTACAATGAAAATATCAACTTTTTTCACAGAAATCTCAGGTGAAAACTTTTACAGGATGTTAATTAGGAAAGCAATTTTAATAAGCGTGCACATTTTAAGAAAAATCTGAGTTGAACCTTTTTTGTCATCTTGATGTTCTGCAGTTGGATGAAATTTTTCTATATGCTTTGTTTTTTTAGTACCTTTGAAAAACCAGTAGGAAAAAATTTTACGCTTAAATTTTTGAAATGAGTTTGTTTTACAGCCGGAATATTTGTGGAACTTCGTCAACCAACAGCCCCACCTCCTCGTCTATCAAGCAATTCTCGAAACTACAAGCGTAGTGCTAGTGTCGGTGTTCAAAACTCTGGACAATACGCTATACCTCGCGCCAAGAGCGCTGAACGCACCAAAACACCACAAAAACCACCAGAACTTGAACAGGAAGTCAAAAAGGATGAGAATGAGGAGATCGTTGAAGGTAAAACAATATTTCTCGGATAGAAACATCAATACATATTTTCAACTTCAGATTCTGAAAAGAAAAGGAAACTTCAATCACCTCAACGAAGATCACATTCAAGAGGGTCTGAAGATGGTTCAAGTCAGGAGAAGAAGGAGGAGGTGAAACAACCGTTATCACCTCAGAAAACTTCGAAACCTGTGGAATCGACGATGAAGCCTTCTAGAAGTAGGGAAACTGTGAGAAAGTCGCCGATAAAGAAGAAATCTGTGATTGATGAGGTGAGTTACTGAGTATCTTGAATGCTAAAATTGATGTCAACAAAAATATAACGAATCATGTTGGAAATTGAAGTTAATACTTTCAATAATACTATCCGAAAATAATAAACCAAAAAATATTTTTTGAGAGCCGAGTCTCTTTATTTTCAAAAAGTACTTACTTTTAGTCAAAATATGCATATTTTTTCATTTCAACGTGTACTTTTTCCCTAGGTCCCTTACAAATTGTATTGTTTTATTAGAAAAATACTCATATTTTCCCGAATGTTTTATACAAACGTTCTCGGCTCTTTGAAAATATCCTGATTCCTCATTTTATCATGATTATATTGACAATGTTGGCTTCAATTTTCATTGATATCTTTGGGTGTTGCTTTAAGGATTTTTTTTTAAATTGCGAAAACATAGATAGGAATTTTAATGTGATGAGAAAAACCAGAAATAGTTTTTTTTTATGATAGAAAAACAAAAAATGTCTCTATAGACTGGACCAAAAAAATACCATCTAACAAAGAACTCCAAAAAATTATCCTGGACCACTCAAAAAGTGTCACTCTTATTCAGGATTTTTTTTTTGTTTCTTTCCTGGAATTCTGCTATATTTTGTGATTTCTAGATTATTCAAAAATATAATTTTTAGATCCAAATGGAACGTCAGACAACGCACACGATTATCTCGGCTGACAAAATCAGAGCAGCCCAGTTGCCTGGTCCGGATTCTTCACCGATCAAGACATCCATAGAGAAACCCAAGAGCGTTGTCAAACCAATGGTGAAAGACACCCCACTTGCTTCAAGCGCTAATCGAACACTGATACGTGACCGGGTATCATCTAAAAAAGCGCCAACACCTGTTCGACCACTTCAACCTGCCAAATCCGCAATTCCAACTTCCACTAAAACCCGACCTGGTTCAGGAGGTTCTACAACTGCCACTAGAACTCAAACTCGACAAGTTCAAAAAACCCGAAAAACGGAGTCTAATTCTATTGAAAAATAATGTTTTTACTATGTATTATTTTCACGCTAATTGATAAAAAGTTTGCAAATAACAATCGCAACAGCCAATGTGAACGAGGCAGTGTAGCTTGATCCTTCACTTGGTCCATCGACGTTTGGATCATACCCTGGAAAAGAAATGTACTTTTTTTTGTTTGAAAACAATTTTTCTTGGAAAAACGAAAAAGAAAAAGGGCCGTAAAAGTTTCAACTTGATTTATACCCTAGAAACAGCAAAATTTATTAATTTCAGTTGTCATAAATTTTTGCTTCTTTCTAAGAAAAGAAACTCACTAATAAATTGTTTTACATTCATCTTGATGAATGCTCTTGCTGTAACCAACGATCCCGGTTCACCATCATACGCTGGATACATATCTGAACAATGTGCAGTGCCATTGATCAAATATGGTAGCTTGGAAAGGTTCGGATCTTCGTTGTAGGTACCCAAAGCATGCCATGGGTCAAGGGAACCGTTAGGGAGGACAACATTGGTAGCCTGAAATATATATACATAGATTTGAGGTATAGACTATTTGACTTACGTTATAGAAGTCAGCACCACCATAATATTCCTGAGCTTGTTGGTTTCTTGAATACACATGATCCATGTTAATACTCGAGTCAAACATATCTGTACACATATCAATGAACAAACTGAAAGACTAACTTTTTTGAATACTATGAATCTAAGAAGGGATCTCACTTCAAAGGAACTGTAGATCCAAAAACATTGTTCCCCTGATCGGTGGTTTGAAGGAAACCAATCTCATTGCAACAAAGCCACATCCAACCACGAGCAGCTGCTCCGTCTTCTCCCAGAACTTTCAGATCAGAACTTCCAATTTGGGCAATAATATCCCAATAACTGTTCTGCATAACAGTAAGATCGTCAGCAGATGGTTCAAAGAGGTTGTACCACAAAACCAAGTTGTGTACACGTTTGACAGGGTCGGATTCAGAAGAGTTGGTCATGATATCACACATTTTGCGGAGGGTCATGTTAGCGTGAGTGCGATCGCTCTGCAAATATATATTTTTGAGACATGGCTCTCCTATTCAAAAATTATTGTGGTGTGATTCAGAAAGCCTTTTTTTTGGCTAGTTGGTCCGTTTTAACCTGAATGAGGAGAACTATGAAAAATTAGATACAAGCTTACTTTTGATTTTCAAAAGCATTCAGATTCAGGTCTAATTCAAATGGTCCATTCCAGGAACTCTCTAGAAGCCAGTCTATTTCAGAGGAGCGTTTTCAATATATAATATTGTCCAACGGATTTTTCTCAAAATATTATGGTTTCTGAGAACATAGCTGCAAATACGGAGGGCATTGAGAGCAAAAAAACAAACTTCAACAGCTGCTGTCTAACAATGAGATGGTTTTGAGAAAATATGGAGTTTTTTAATGAACTATATATAAAACTAGAGATCTTGACGCTGAGAAATATTCCGTAATCAGTTTTTGCGAAACGACTGAGAAGCTTACAATTGAGCACCAGAGTTTGAACTGAAAATCTTAATTTTCTCTTTCAACTTACAAGTTTACATCAGAAAGAAGATACTAAAGGGTTATTTGATACGGAAAAAAACCCTAGATCATCTGTTTTTGACAAAAATTGCTAGAAATGCGGTAAAAGAGCTACCGTTTCTTTATTTTCAAAAACAAATTACAGTCTGGCTTTACTTTAATTTTTAACATGTTTTGAAAAAAGTTTTGACCATCATTTCAAGGATTAAACTATTTTCAGAAGTTTATTGTGAACCTGAACTGTGATAGATCCCCTCCAAAACTTCAGTACCCTTCATTTCTTCCTTCCTGCTATAATTTGGGATATTTATATTCTCAGAAGTCTACCAGGTGAATTTATTATGCAAAATTCGTCATTAATTTCACCTGATTATCAATCATACTATAACAAACCTGTCCATCATAAGTATATTGGGTCATTCCTTGAAAAACGTTGAAGATATTACCAAAGAAGTTGTTGATAGCCAATTTTGTGGTGTTTTTGTCGAATTTTGGGACAAGGCTAGAAAAAAAATCAAATGAGAGATAATTTTGAAACATAAACCAACTTGAAAACAGTGTTCAAAGTGTTTCTTCCCGCCTCGGTTAAGGACAATTGCTGCATTTGCTTAATCCCTTGTCGAACTGCTTCAGGACATGCTGGATCAGTAATCCGAAGTCCATCCTCGACAACCATAGCATATTCATAAAAATCGAGTTTAAGGTTAACAGGCGCGCTGCTAGCCACCGATCCAACGGTGAGTTCAGGATATTTTTGTCTGAACCAAGCACTTAGAGATCCTGGATAACTTCCACCAAAGGTGACCCATCTTGGATTATTAAATCCATGCAATTGGTTCATCGACTGGATGAAATAGGCGAGATCTGCCAATGCTTGCTCGGTTGTGAGGTATTTCAAAGAAGCAACTGACATGTCCCTGGAATTTTTTTTGAAAAAAATAGACTGCTTCCTTGTCTTACCCAATAGGCCAACTATCACCAAAGAACCGGTGTTCTAGATCAAAAACATCTGCTCCAAATTCTTCTGCCCATTGCAAATACTGAACTTCTGGATAGGCAGCCCAATGTCCGGATTCGGGCCCTTCCCCACCAATCATTAAGAAAATTATCGAGTTATTTCTCGAGTATTTTGGATTGTAGAAATATTTCTGTTGCCATGTGGCTTTGTTGTACGGGTCAAAATGATCAAGTTTTTGAGTAAAGTTCAAAGTTTGAAGCCATGGGTATTCATCATTCGCTCGGTTGATTGATTCCAAATGACGTTTTAAATAGTTGCTGAAATTGAAATGCATTTCATGAACATTTTTTTGTTTTAAAATTCCAACTGTAAACTGACTCACTTTCTTGCATTTCCAATTTCTTTGCCATGAAAGAATGATGGTAACTTGACAGCTAGTAAAGGAATACAAAGAAGTAATAATTTTAGAAATATGTTAAACATAATTCAGGTGTAAGCCGAGAATGATATTTTTTATCAGTTTGGTTTTTCCTTATCATTTGGAAATGTAATTTTTATCTTTCTTGTACAAGATGACATTTAGACATGATGAGAAATGTTGAACTAGAAAGGGCGACGACACGTTTAGGAGTGGAGAAACACATTTTTGGGGTCATATTTTTTGTTGCCTATTTAAACCCAAAAGTTTTTTTTTTTCACATTTAATTAGACCAACATTTCCCGGAAAATTAATTTCATCTTTTAATCCACCATCAAAGTTCAATACGATCTTTGAAAAATTCTCATATCTCAATCTATTTGTAGTATTTAGAAGGATCTTCTATTTGGATGTGTACAACTTGTGCATTTTTGATTTTTTTATCTCTGAACATTCTTTATTCATTGAAAAATGACACTTGAACAGAATATTTTGATTGATTGCAAGGATTTTTCAGGCTAAACTATGTCCCTTCTGGACTACATATTTCGTGAAATATTTGTGATATTTTGATGGGCTTCATATTTTCCAGTTTTCAAACCCTACATGTATTCTTAGAAGCGGAAAGCCGAAAATAGTTCCGGTTTCTTTAAAAAAAAATTAAACTTGAAAAAATACGTTGAAAGTTTTAGATAAAAATCCTTGTACCTAAAAAAATGTGCTTTTTCTTTTAAGAGTAATTAGCTAACTCACAAGAAGTAGTAGGTGGTCTAATTTTTGACAACTCAAAAATGACCCACAATACAACCTTCTATATTTGATGTTGATGATTTTCATGGTCAAAACACTGAGGCTTAGTTAAAATGTTCAAAACTTTGAAAATGATAATCCATTTGAAAAATTGTTTTTCATCTTTTGGGTCCCTTTTCGTTCTATTTACGTTTTCTCCATACGACCCTACCCAATTGCACTTGGAGTTTTAATGAGTACATTTTTTTTTTTGAAAAACTCTAATAAAAATCTTGGAAATGTATACAACAATGTTTATGGATTGTAATTGTAATTGGTTAATAAATTCTCTAACATAAATTATTTTATTTCGAAAAAAGCGATATCAGAGGAATGTTGCATTGATATAAATCAAAGAAAAATTGGCTTAGGCATCACCTTTTGGCATGTTGAATGGAGCAGCCTGCAAAACGCAAAGAATAAAAAAATTATTCTCTTGATCCCGGTGAGAAAAAAAACCAACTCTTTTGTAAATGAATCTTGGTGTGTCAACAAATCCTGGCATCCATCCACGTCCGGAGATCATTGCTCCACCACGGGGGATCGCCAATTGTTCGTGTTGGTTGAAAGCGCGTTTGGTCATCTCGTCAAGCTGCAAAAATCTTGGGGTGTTATGAAGTCCATTAGGAGGTTTCTAAAAAAAACCCCAGAGTCTTGTGTCCCTGCTCCTACCACAGATCGTCTTCTGATCGGTCGGCTTCGCAATTCTTCGACTACTGAAGCTGGTACTACGATCGCGCCCTGGAAAAAATATGGCTTCTATACGAAAAATAATTTTAATCTTCTTTTTTCTTCAAATTTTGAAATGAAGCCTCACTCACCCTGGGAAGCTCCTCGATTTCGAAATTGTTCTAAAAACATACATTTTTGAAAAAAATATTTTAAAGGAGCATTCCTACCTCGATATCATAGGCATTAATACCTACAGCAAGCAATACAAAGAGGGCCAAAAGACACGCCGACACAGATTGCATTTTACCTGAAAACTATTCCATAATATCAGGTTCCAACAAGAGCGACAAGAGAGGAAAAGCGGAAATTCAGAATGACAAGGAAGTCCAAAAGAGTCATCGCAAAAAGAAATAAGTTCATTCTTCATCCGCATACCAATGAGCGATGTGTGGTAGATTAAAAGAAGTGAAAAAGGTGAAAATGAAATAAATTGTCTCTCCGAAATTTCGGAATATTTATACAAAGAGGATGTCGTGATGAAGTCCTATTTGAACGACGACGAAGAATGCGTGGTAACCAAAACCGGAGAGGCAGAAGAAGTGGGCGTGGCCTACGAAGAATTTTAAGATTTCGATGTGGAAAGAAGGAAAAAAAAAACGTTGTGTTGCGCGGGTGTCTGCAATATGACAAATACAGAGGCTGGTTGATTTTTTGGACTTTAGGAACTCGACTAAGATTACGGTAGTCTAGGTCAAAAATAAAATCTGATTGTCATATCGCGTGTGGAATTTAGTTCCGTCTGGGTTAAAATTGAAAGATTCACACCAAAATTATTACGGTAGTCTAGACACCCCGCAAACAGCAAATAAAAATACAGTATGAATTAAAGGGACATGTAGCCTTATTTCAAAAAATACTCGTAGCACCATGTCACGTGAACAGTGAAAAGTCAAGTTGTCCCTTCAAATTCTTACTGTATTTATTTTTAGCTGTTTGAAAGTGGTCTAAAGATCTCGACCAAGAATACGGTAGTTTAGACTTCTTCAAAATAGAACCTGATGTTTCATAATTGTCATATAGCGTGTCGAGGTTAAAAAAAACATCAAAAATATCCAGACCAGGATTACGGTAGTCTAGAGAACCTGATCGCGTGTGAAATGTGATTCTGTCTGGGTTAAAAATATTACGTCTAGTCTAGGTTTCAATTTTTCCCATTTATCGTTATCAAAATGGGGTTTTCATGCCCGATTACCCGAAAAATATCCACAGAAATTTCTCTCTGAAGGATTATGCTTCGCAAAACCAGAATCATTCTTCTTTGTCCAACAAAACAAAAAAAAACGAAATTGAACTCATTAATTCTCCAGAGCACTTCCAGGATATAACAAATAAATTGGATAAAAAAGTATATATGAATGTGAATGTAAAGTGGGAGTTATGTAATTTGTTTCAGTGTCATTCCCAGGTTTCAGGACTTTTTGCAAAGAGCAAGAACTTTTTTCAACGAATAAAAAAAATATATGAAATAATAAGGAACCTTGAAGAAGGGCTCGCTCGTTTGTTGAAACTCTTGGGTAAATAAACGGGGCATTTTTTTTCTTCAATTTTTTAAGGCGACGCGGCGCCTACGCAGATATGAAAATAAATATGTCTGAAAATCCTTATTTTTTGGTATCTAGGTGATCGTCAAAGATAAATGAGCCATGGGATATTTGTCTTCTCTTATGTGCTCTTAATCTTGTGAATACAATAGCTCACAAAAACAAAAAAAAACAAAAAAATAATAATTCTTCACCAGGATTTGGTTTGCATCTGACTGTGTTCTCAAAAATAAAAATATGGGTGTAATAAAAATGTCTGAACGCCGACGATTTTTAATTGTTTTCTATTTTTATTTATTTTTTTCTCAAATCTCGAATTAAAGCAGAATTCATTCACACAAACAGCATATACATACAAAAGAAAAATTCTGGAAAAACAATTAAAAAGTGTAGAGATCAAATAAAAAAGATTCGCCCCTTCCTTCTCAATTATTTTTTCAATATCCAGGAGCTGTTCGTGGGGGCGGACAATGATCGCAGCCGCCTGCAAACAAATCACAACATTATTAATTAAGTTCCTTGTTGTTCTCACCTGGCGATCCAGGATGTCCATCGGGTCCGGGGAATCCGCGAATTCCTGGTTTTCCAGGAGAACCTGGAATGCCATCAACTCCTGGCTCGCCTGGCTCTCCATCTCTGCCAGGGTAGCCTGAATTCCCTGGTTTGCCGGGTAATCCAGGTAGTCCAGATTGTCCAGGAGGACCGGGAGGACCTTCAACTCCACCAATCTCCACAATTTTACCCGGTTGTCCAGGTGCACCGGGTAGTCCAGGCGACCCAGGAATACCTGGCGGGCCAATAGGTCCCATTGAACCAGGTAACCCAAGATTGCCCTTCTCCCCAGGAAAACCGTTAGAACCTGGTTGACCGGGTGGTCCTTTTCTACCTGGAAGACCAGGACGACCAGGTTCTGCTGGTGGACATTCAAAGCACCAATCCTGAAATAAAACACTTTTGCCCCCGTCATGTCATAAATATCCTAATTTATATTTTTTTCCCCCACGCAAAAGTTGATTTTATTATTTTTTTTTATTTGGCTTCTCCAAAGTAACCTTCAAAATAAAAATAGCCTGCAGCTCTCAAGGAAAGAAAAACCTGCTATGAATTAGCGGATTAACTAATTTTTAAGAAAAAAATTGCGCAATGCTTATTAAAGGAATTCCACATATTTTTAGTATACTAAATAAGGAACCCGGAAATGTGATTCATAAGGTGTTAGCTTTTCGTGGAAGCTGACTGAGATGCTGTTGTCTGAAAAGGGTCAGAAATAGCAAAGTGATCTTAAAAATGAGCACATTTTTAGGTATAGTCCTGAAGGATTTTGTCTAGTTTTCGAGAAAAAAAGGTTCTCGAAAACTAAACTTTTCAGTTACAAATCCTTATACTCGAAAAAAATGTGCTCCTTCTTTTTAGAGCACAGAAAAATATAATCATAAATTTTTTTGAAACGAAATTGAAGAGTTCTAGAGGATTAAATCGTCAAAATTTGTAACAAATGTTTCATTCAGTTCTCTCAACTCTTTTTCTTTTAAATTTAAATGTTCACTGTTATATTTTCAGTGATTTTTTGTTTGAAAAGTTGTTTTTTTTTATTGTTTGCTGACCATTTGATGTGGAGTAGACCTAAAACTAAACGAAATTTGCTGTAAGGAACCCGAAAACCTAGAAATTTTCTTGAAACGAACAGATTCGGTTATATTTTAGAACTCACAAAGTTTGGTGCTGGTGTAGGTCTTGGTGCATCAGGTCCATCTCTTCCCGGCACTCCCGGTTCACCATCATACCCATTCGGTCCATCCGGTCCTGGCAAACCGGGTGGTCCTTGTGGTGACTGTCCACACCCACAACATGTTGATTGCGCATAGAACGTTGGTGTAATAACAGGTGCCGCAGTATTATATTCACTCCAACCAGCTGCTTCCGGTTGAAAGTGATGTTGTGGAGTACTGTAGTAGGACGCGTGATCGTAGGTTGTGTAACGTTTTTCAGCTTTGCGAGCGACGCGATGACCTTTGGATTCGGCGAGATACTGAATAAAATGACGTAGGAGAAAAACAAAATTAATGACCTCCAAGAAATAATGCAAATTAAATGCAAAATCAACTTACTTGTGTTTTCGTCACTTCTCTCCAGAACAAATTTGATTGGATTTTACAGAAATCCACGTTTTCCAACATTGATGATTGAATTCTTTGGATTTTATTATAAGCGAAAGGAATTGTCATCAAACATGTGAAAATGGCCACAAATGAAAGGGACACTCCAAAAAATGCGAACCTAAAATTTGAAAAAAATTCAAATAATGGGGGAAAAATTAAATTCAAACCTTCTTAGCCGCAAAGCTTCTAGTTCTAGATCTTTTCCCATTCTGAAAATAATACGCAATTTTCGAAATTTCCACAGCTTATAAGTACGGGGGATTAGCACAGTTGGATTTCCTAATCTGATTTATTTTATATTATAAAAAAAATCTGAGACTGTAAGTTTCAAAGATTATATGCCATAAAAATAGTAAAAGTGAACTACTGAACGGTTTTTATATACGCTACTTTTATTTTCAAATAATTATGTGTGGCATTGCATGATTTCGAAAATAAGAAAACAAGAAACAAAATTGCGTTTTCGATTTCCATTAGTCAGTTGCCATTAGCACTATGGAATATAGTCGAACAAAGGAATAACATGTTTTTAGGTAAAGAATTTTTTTTCGAGAATTTTGAAGTTATATGGCTTAATGGACTTTGTTGTTCAGTTTCGAGGTTTTTTCGGAAAATTATTGAACACGGTATACTAGAGAAATTTTTTATTTTCTTATATACAAAAAGGGGTCAGGGCAAAAAAGAATTCAAAAATTCGTGCTCATTTTTTGACATGCTCCGAACGTCGCGCAGCTGAACCTAAATTCAATATGTAATTGAAGTTTATACTAGTTAAACAGTAAGGATAATTATGTCGAAGTTCTAAAAAATAAATGAAATTCATCTAGATTTCAAAAAAATTGTGCTCATTTTTGAAAATGCTCCAAATCTCGCGCACCTGTATAAAAATCCAATCCGGAGCTAAACTTTACAATTATCACTTTACAAAAAAATTCCCACTTCATTATCAATTCCCTCATCACTTTAGAAAAAAAAAACAAAAAAAAGAAGTTTGAAACGCCGCCAAATATTTAAAGGAACATACTCAACCCAGCTTTGGGTCTCGTCGCGACACATTGAATACTCAGTCTAAGCAGCCAAATTCATTCTCAACTGGTCAGTCGACTCTCATTCATCTCTCATTTTTTATCATTTTTTCTTCTACTTTTTGCTTCATTATTTCTATTTCGAGAAGTTTGGATTGGCGAATCGAACAACGACGATAAGGATACGTGAGTTTGAATTTCAGGTTCTGTTTGTTTCCATCCTTCCAGTGATCTGGAACACTTCAGGCAGCCTCGGTTCGAGCCCTGTAACGGTTGATCTGGAAGGATGAACTCTGTTCTCTCTCTCAATTCTCATACTTTCTCCAAATTCTATACTTTTGAAATACTCACAGAAATAGTCTAATCTTTTCGAAATTCATTCTAGAACCTCTGGTTTTCTCATGAAGTTATAAAAATTAAAACATTCTCTGATTCTTGAACTCTCTAGAAAAAATCTCTTTACCAGTGAACGGAGAACACATTTTTCAAATTTATATATAAAATATATTTAAAAAACTTTTTTGAAGTAATTTTTTCAATGTTCTCCATTGTTCTTTTATTTTCTGAACATCTTCAAAATTTAATTCACAACATTTCTACGTCTTTCAAATCATTCTTTTAAAATTCTGTCAATTTTGGTTGAACAAAAACCAAGTGATTTTTCTCCAGAGCAAATTTTAAATTCTTTTTTCACACATTTTAGACTTTCTCTATGTCAAATCTGATAATTTCTCAAATTTCGAAAAGAGCCATAATTTATCAGAGATGCTCGGTTCAATTTTCAAATTTAAAAACTAGGTAGATGAACTTCTGTTCTACTTTTGTGTTTCTTTATTTTTCACTATAATTATGAATAAAATTAGGAGTGAATTGAATTCTGAATTTTCATCCTCTCACATGAGCAACTTATTTTTAAAGTCCAACCATTTCTCACAAAATCGTGAAAATTCTGTCTCTGAATTCTCATACTTTTCTTAGATTCATTGTTTGAAATATTCACAGAATCAGTCCTATCTTTTCGAAATTCCATCTAGAACCTCTGATTTTTCATAAGATGACAAAAAATTTCCGAACATCTTTGAAATTAAATTTACAAATTTAACTATCCGTTTTTATCCAAATCTCTCTTTGCAAATTCTGTGAATTTCAATTGTTTGTCTGTCGAGTTACGATGTTATTGATTATATTGATCGTACCCGTTTTCGTCGTTTCATCCTTTGCTCCTATTTCTCATCGAACATCATTTTTTCCAGTAAAACTTGTTTATCTGACAATGGCTCCGTGTGTTCCGAAAAAGAAAGTATCAAAGGTCTCGGCTGTTTCGAATACGACAATGGTAAATAAATCAACCAAACTGTAGTAACCAAATCAATCAAATTTCAGGTCGTCCCACGCCGATCTGCTCGAGCTCCAAGAGATGTTGATGGAAGTCCAATCGCCAAGAGAAATCACCAGCGCGCGTGTAAAAATAAGGTAGTTTTTCGATTTTCACATCAACTCAAAATGAAAATGTGTTTTTCCAGGTTGTTGTCACTGTCGCTCCACATCCATCCAAACCGGCTCCAAGAAAGAATTTGAAGAAAGATAATGCGAAGAAGAATACAAATGTGAGCAAGAATGTGAAAAAAGCTGCTGCGCCGAAAAAGAAGACGTCCAAGCCAGCTGTAAATGTGAAAAAAACACCTGTCAAGAAAGCTACTACAAAGAACAGCACGAAGGGACAGCGAGTTGTGAAGCAGAAAAAGAAGTCGACCACTCGCGCTACAGATGATGATGATGATTCAGCAGGTTCGGATGATGACTTCGGTGTTAACTTCGACCAACCAAAACCGGCAAAACACGAAGGAACATTGAGAATTGAGTTGGATGACGATGCGACAGCGAGTTCTGAATCGAGTAGATCGTATGATTCGATGGTGAGTGTTACCTATTCGAGTCCAAATCATAAATTCATATTTTTTTCAGAGAACTGCGCGTTCACGTCGTAGTCAGAAGAGCCGCCGCGCCACCAATGCAAGTGCAAGTCGTCGCAATGTCAAGAAGACCGACACTGGTCGCAGCCGCTCATCCAGCTTTGATCCCAATGAGCCGAGCACATCTGCCAAGCATCAACCCAAGCATTAATTTCTGTCATGATCTCCAATTTCTCTTTTTACTCCACCCCGATTCTCATTATTTTTTGGCCATATCATTTCGGTTTCATATTCCGATCTGCCCGTTAGAGGCCATTCTACTTGTCTTGTATTTCTATGCCGTTGTGTGCCTTTATTTGAGATGAATAATTTTTATTAAACCATGTGTTTTGTGTTCAACACTAAAAGAAGATAACTATATTTTGTGAATATATGTAATTGTGAGAAATTCAACTCCGCCGGTCAGAAGTATGGTCTCATATACATTGGAACACCCTGAGTCAACTGAATCTTATCAGTTCTCAGAAATTTGAAACAAATATAACCAGAACCTTTTCAAGTTTTTTCCTGCTCATGGCTCATTTTTACTTAATCAAATTCAACTCTGATAATTCATCCTCTTACATTAGCAATTTTTTTTGAATTTTTCAAAAAAAATTATGATCTTTCACAAATTTCTCGAAATGACGCGCATCTCAAAAAAATTCCATCGAATAGGGAAAATATTGGGACAAAAATGAGGTTGAATTTTTGAATGAATTTTTATAAATTTGGTAATAATCAGGGAATTTATTTATTAAAATTGGTACCAGCTTTATTATCAAAACTAAGCTTATGATTAAATCTATTCATAATACGCCGGAACATGATATTGAATTTTTTGAATTAATTATTATAAATTTTGTAATAATCAGGGAGAATTTATTTATTTAATTTGGTAATAGCTTTATCGACATTTCTTACCCTATAGTTAAATTTACTAATCTCGAGCCGAAACATGAAACATTTTTTTACGTCTAATATTTTCAAGTTTTTCCACCTCTAATATTTTCACGTATTTTCTCGTCTAATATTTTCACGTCTGATATTTTCACGTCAAATATTTTCACGTTTTTTCGCGTCTAGTATTTTCGAATGAACTTTTATAAAATCCGTAATAATCAGGGAGAATATATTAATCAAATTTGGTAATAGCTTTATCGTCAAACCTTAATTTTAATAATCATAAGCATAAACATGGTTGAAATTATTGAATGAATTTCTAAAAAGTTCGTAATAATCAGGGAGAATATATTTATAAAAATTGGTACTAGCTTTATCGTCAAACATTAGTCTATGGTTAATTTTAATAGTCATAAGCCGAAACATGGGGTTGAATTTTTTGAATGGGTTGCGTTGTATTTCTAGCGAATTTGCGACACATTATTGTCGCAACGCTGTTGCAAGTGTTCACATTTGTTCCCTCAGTTCAAAGAACAATCTAAAATATATCATATGAAAATTTTTTATAAACATAGGTAAACAACATATTCAAATTTGAATCGTGAAAATCGTTGATCCTCTCCAAGTCGATAGATACCATCTGAAATTATAATTAATTTTTTTCCACTTTGTGGGATTTTTTAATTGTTTTCTGTCATTGTTTCTGTTCAGGCTTATTTTCAACTTTACACCAAATCTGACTGATTAGCCCAGTTAGTATTATCTAATCTGGTTAATCCTCTTCGCCACGTAAAGGCTCAGTCAATGAAGAGGAAAACGAGGACAACGTTGGAATCCCAGGTGAAACCAACAACTGCAGACAAGGACACATTTAACAT
>LR552371.1:0-27939 GCA_900536415.3 Caenorhabditis sp. 38 MB-2015
TTGCCCCCACCCCCCTGACGACCTTATCTTTTATGTTTAATATTATTTATTTACCTGTTCCATTCCACACATTCCTAAATTTATTAGTTTTTTATGGAGTTGACAATAACGAAAAAATACATTTCTTTTTTTGTCATTTTTTTGTTGTGTTTGACGAAAGTTGTCGGAAGTGCGCAGATAAACAAAAGCCTTCTAGCTTGGAGCACTTTTTGTTTGCTCAAGTCTTTGACATTTTTTTTCTTCCTTCCTTCCTTATCAACCTTTCCTTTTATGTTGTTGTTTCCTGAAAAATCTATCTAAAATCCCTTAATTTTTGCAGCTAAGTATGGCTGATTCGAATGATACTCATGCGCCACCAGAGCCGGTTCTCGAGGTGCCACCACCACAAGAAATCCGCATTCTCGAAACATCAGACGACATTCAAAATCGACGTCAAGAAGTGTTGGGACACTACGCACAATTCAAAGACTTCTCCGCAACCAAACGTGATCGTCTCGAAGAAGCGCGTCAATTCCAATATTTCAAGCGTGACGCTGATGAGCTAGAAGTGTGGATTTTGGAAAAACTTCAAACCGCTCAAGAGGAATCGTTCAAAGATCCGACCAATCTTCAGGTATTTAACCATTTCCCCTATTTTGACCCACATATAGTTATCTATTTTGGATATCTCTCTCCCTATACATATATACATATCTATATACATATTCATATATGTACACATAGTTAGAGTGTCCTTGACATAGTAATAGAAATCGGAAGAGAGAAAGGGAGACAGTTTTGACTATATTTGTTGATAATCGGATTAGTATTATAATTGGTATATAGGTTTTCCCTTTTTTTCGGAGAATGGACCGAATGACTGGTTGGATGGATAGATGGAAAGGTGTTACATAAGATCAAGAAGTACGGTAGATTGGCAATATGAGAGAGAAGGAAAGGATTGAGGTTGACATAAACAAAATCATACCAAACCTACTGAATACTGGATTTTATTATTTTCAGATGTGGTTTTGAAATTCTGAAACATGCATTCCGAAAAAAAAACACCGAAAGACACCAAAATTAATTATTTCGGATGAAGGCATAGGTCCATTGAACTAAGGACCTTTAATTATAGGTACATTTGATCCAGAGTACCCAAAAATGGGTCTATTCAGTCCAGGACCTCTAATCATAGGTACCTTTCGTCCAGGACGCTCAAGTCTAGGTATATCCAGCTCAAAATCTGCAAAAATTCATAAATTGAGTTCAGGATTTCTAAATAAAGGTACTTTTAGTCCATGATCCCTGAAAATAGGTACATTCAGTTCAGGACCCTCAATTTTAGGTAGATTTGATCTAGGACATAGGTAATTCCAGTCAATTACCTCTCATAGTTAGTCCAATGCCTCTAAAAATAGGTACATTCAGTCCAGCCCCACTAAAGTAGATAAACTTAAGATCCAGACCTTCAAAAATAACTATATTCAGTCCAGGACATCTAATAATAGGTACCTTCAGTCTAGGACATCCCTAAACGTAGGTACCTTCAGTCAGGGACACTCAAGTACAAATACATTCAGTCCAAGCCATCTAAGAATAATTTTTCTCAGTCTAGGATCCCCAAAAATAGGTAGATTTGGTACCTTTCATCTAGGTTCTCCTGAAAAATCAAAACTCGGTCTAGGACCCCAAAATTTAGTTACACACCTCCAAGTATCTCCAAGTCCAACATATCCAAAAATAGGAAAATACAGTCCATGATTTCCACAAAAAGGCACGTTCAATCCATCAGATCCAGATTCTCGAAATATAAGCACACTCTAACTAGACTTCCCAGGTATACATAGATACACCAATACCAGAACCTATAGCGTGGGTAAACATATATTAGAATCCCCAACTATGAGCACATATGGTCCAGGATTGAATTATAATTTTTTCAGGCCAAGATTCAGAAGCATGAAGCATTTGAGGCGGAAGTTCAAGCGCATGCCAAGACCATTGCCAATCTTGAGAAAACTGGAAATGCAATGATTCAACATAATCATTTTGCAAGTGATATCATCCGGGTAAGCCCTACCCATTTATTAGAACCTTCAATCAATATCACCCATTTTTTTCAGAAAAGATTGGACGAGTTGAAAGCATTGTGGGACAAACTATTCTGCAAACTTAGGGATAAGGGAATTAAGCTACAACAAGCATTGAAACTATTACATTTCATTCGACAATGCGATGAAGTATTATACTGGATTCGAGAGAAGGAGACCTATGTCACCGCAGAAGACATGGGCATGGATCTTGAACACGTTGAAATACTCCAACGCAAATTTGACGATTTCTTGAAAGAGCTGGGAAATCATCAATATCGAATCAACGAGATCAATCAGGCTGCTGATAAATTGGTCGAAGAAGGACACTCTGAACACGATCAAATTTATAAGAAACGTGATGATGTTAACGAGGCTTGGCATCGATTGAACACCTTGGCTGCCACAAGAAAAGAAGGATTGTTCGGAGCGCATCAAGTTCAAAGATTCAACCGCGATGCGGATGAGACATTGGCATGGATTGGTGAGAAGGATGGTGCATTGTCGAGCGATGATTTCGGAAGAGATTTGAATAATGTTCAAGCACTTCAAAGAAAGCATGAAGGCACTGAAAGAGATCTTGCTGCTCTTGAATTGAAAATGCAACAACTTGACAAAGAAGCGGCGAAATTGGCGGAGACTCATCCAGACCGCGCGGACGCTATTTTCCAAAAGAACAATGATACCAAAGACGCTTGGAATGCACTCAAGGAGAAGGCTCAGCAAAGAAAGGATGGGCTGGAGAGAAGCTATCAACTTCACCGATTCCTTGCTGATTATCGTGATCTTCTCAGCTGGATTCAGGATATGAAGGCGGTTATTGGAGCTGATGAATTGGCCAAAGATGTTGCTGGAGCTGAAGCGCTTCTTGAGTCACATCAAGAGCATAAAGGGGAAATCGACGCGAGAGAGGATTCATTCAACCAAACCGCATCTGCTGGACAAAAATTGGTCGAAATGGGCATTCCGGAGAGTCCAGAAGTTCGTGAGAAGTTGGAGAAGTTGGCTCAAGAGAAGGCGGCTCTCCTTGGATTGTGGGAAGAGCGAAGAATATTGTATGAGCAATGCATGGATCTTCAATTGTTCTACAGAGATACTGAACAAGCGGAGACATGGATGAACAAACAAGAGGCGTTCTTGGCTAACAATGATCTTGGAGACTCGTTGGATTCTGTGGAGCATCTTATTAAGAAGCATGAAGACTTTGAGAAATCATTGGCTGCTCAAGAGGAGAAGATCAACGCTCTTGATGAGTTTGCGACCAAGTTGATTCAGGTAAGAGCCATTCATCTAGAGTAATGAATCTCAAAATTCTACATTTACAGGGTCAACACTACGCTGCTGATGATGTCGCCAAAAGACGTCAAGCCCTTCTCGATCGTCGTCGTCGCCTTCTTGACAAGGCTCGCCTTCGTGGCAACGCTCTCAAAGAAAGCTACAAGCGTCAAACCTTTGACCGTGATTGTGATGAGATGGTTAGCTGGATCACCGAGAAATTGTCGACCGCCCGTGATGACTCGTACTTGGACCCCACCAACATTCGTGGAAAGCTTCAGAAGCATATCAACTTTGAGCAAGAGTTGAAGGCCAATGAGAATCGTCTTGATGACATTCGTTCCACTGGAGATCAAATCATTCAATCGGGACATTTTGCTGCTGATCATGTATGTATTTTTTTCTAAATTTTTAATCATAGATTTTCAATGATTTTTTGTAGATTGGTGATCGTTTGCGTCAAGTCAACAACTTGTGGAATGATTTGGTTGATGCTACCAACAAGAAAGGTGCAAAGCTCCGTGAAGCTGGAAATGAGCAACAATTCAATCGTAACATTGAGGATGTTGAACTCTGGCTCAGCGAGTTGGAAGGTCAAGTCGCATCGGAAGACTATGGAAAAGACTTGGTCTCTGTTCAAAATCTTCAGAAGAAAATGGGATTGTTGGAAAGTGATTTCAACGCTCACAACGATCGTGTTGATGGTATCAAGAATCTTGCCAAGCAATTCGAAGATGAAGAGCATTTCAATGCTCCAGTCATTGTTCGCAAGCAAGAAGCTCTTCACCAACGTTACAATAATCTTCGTGATCCATTGGAGAAGCGTAAGAGAAAGCTTGGTGAATCACTTCAAGGAAATCAACTTTTCCGCGATATCGAAGATGAACTTGCTTGGATTCGTGAAAAAGAGCAAGTTGCTGGAAGCACCAATCGGGGACGTGATTTGATCGGTGTTCAAAATCTCATCAAGAAGCAGCAAGCTCTCATCGCTGAAATCGCCAACCATGAAAGTCAAATCGAATCGGTCAGCAAGGCTGCTGAAGATATGATCCAACAAGGTCACTTCCTTGCACCGGAGATTCGTGACAAACTTGCTCAACTTCGCGACAACTGGAGAATCCTCAAGACCAAGGCCGAGAAACGACGCGGCGAGTTGGACGACTCCCTCCAAGCCCATCAATATCTTTCCGATGCCAATGAGGCTGACACTTGGATGAGTGAGAAGGAACCAATCGTCGGATCAACTGACTATGGAAAGGATGAAGATTCAGCTGAGGCTCTTCTCAAGGTATGTATCCCCTAGAAAAATTTATAATAGTCTTGTGCTATTTTCAGAAACACCGTGCTCTTCTTTCCGATTTGGAAGCGTTCAAGGGAACCATTGAGGATTTGCGCAAGCAAGCTTCTCAATGCAAGTACCAGGAACAACCAATGGGTCAACTTGGAAGAGATTGCGTCCTAGCTCTCTATGATTATCAAGAGAAATCACCAAGAGAGGTTTCGATGAAGAAGGGAGATGTTCTCACCCTTCTCAACGCTTCCAACAAAGATTGGTGGAAGGTTGAAGTCAACGATCGTCAAGGATTCGTCCCAGCCGCCTATGTCAAACGCATCGAACCTGGAACCGCCCAACAACACGCTCAACAACAAGTCAACTCAATCGGTGGAAAACAATCTGAAATCGAGGACAAATATCAAAGACTTATGATGTTGGGAGAGACTAGAAAGAGAAAGTTGGAAGAGGCTTGCAAAGGATATCAACTTCTTCGAGAGGCTAACGATTTGGCGGAATGGATCAAGAGCCGTGTAAGTTCTTCAGAAAATCCCTTTTATTTTATTAACCCTTTAAAAAACACCTAAGTTACCCTAACCTTTTTTTAGACTAACATGGCGGAAGTAAGTGTACAATAATAATTTGAGCATATTGTAATGAGTATTGTAAAACGTGTCTTGTAAAAAATCAGCCTTTGTGAGAATGTGTTTTAAATATCATATCATGATCATGTCCTGTCTGCATGTTGTATGGCTTGAAAAATTATGTGATTTATTTCAGGAAGCTGTCGCCGCTCAACAAGAAATTGGCACCGATCTCGAGCAAGTTGAAGTCCTCCAGAAGAAGTTTGATGACTTCAAAGGTGATCTCAAGGCCAACGAGGTTCGACTCCAGGAGATGAACCAGATCGCAACTGCCCTCACTTCAGTTGGACAAACCGAGACCGCTGTTCGTATTCGTCAGCAAATCGAAGATTTGAATGCGAGATGGAGAGCTCTCGAAGAGCAGACCGAGCAAAGAGAGCAACAACTTGGCTCAGCTCACGAGGTTCAACGTTTCCACCGCGATGTTGATGAGACAAGAGACTGGATTCAAGAAAAAGATGATGCCCTTGACAGCGAAGACTTTGGAAGAGATCTTCGCTCAGTCCAAGCTCTTCAACGTAAACACGAAGGAGTTGAGAGAGATTTGGCTGCTCTTGGAGATAAGATCAAGTCATTGGACGAGAAGGCTAACCGACTCAGACAATCACATCCAGAAGCTGCTGAGCAGATCTATGATCTTCAACGTGAGCTCAATGAGCAATGGAATCGACTCACTTCGAAGGCTAACAATCGCAAGGAGAAACTATTGGACTCGTATGATTATCAACGATTCTTATCGGATTATCGCGATTTGATGCAATGGATCGCTTCGATGAATCAACTTGTGAGCAGTCAAGAATTGGCCAATGATGTGACTGGAGCTGAAGCCCTTCTTGAACGTCATCAAGAATACAGGTAAGAAAAATCTGTCCTGAAAATTATGATTCTATACTCATTTTTTTTCTAGAACTGAAATCGACTCTCGTGCTGCTACCTTCCAAGCCTTCGATCAATTCGGAAATCAACTTTTGAACAGCCATCATTATGCTGAGAAGGATATTGAGAAACGTCTTCAAGATGTATGTCAAATAATAGAGAAAAATCAATAATTATCTATGTTTTTATAGGTTAATGATGCTCGCAAGGGACTTGAAGATGCCTGGGTCGCTAGAAGAAACATTCTCGATCAATGCCTTGAGCTTCAACTCTTCTACAGAGATTGTGAACAAGCTGATACTTGGATGTCTGCTCGTGAAGCATTCTTGGCTCAAGAAGATCCATCTGGTGATAATGTCGAATCGCTCATCAAGAAACACGAAGACTTTGACAAAGCCATCAACACCCAAGAGGAAAAGATCAAGGGACTCAAGTTGTTCGCCGAATCACTCATCAAGAACGGTCATTACGATGCTCCGGCTGTTGAACGCAAACGCGATCAAATTCTCGATCGTTGGAACCGCCTCAAGGATGCACTCATCCAGAAACGCTCCAAATTGGGAGAATCACAAACTCTCCAACAATTCTCGCGCGATGCGGATGAGATTGAGAACTGGATGGCGGAGAAATTCCAAATCGCCCAGGAAGAGAACTATCGCGACCCAACCAACATTCAACAAAAACATCAGAAGCAACAAGCTTTCGAAGCGGAACTCTATGCCAATTCGGACCGAATCGCGGCTATCATTCAAGCTGGTACCAATTTGATCGATAATGCCAAGTGTGGAGGTGGTGAAGCGGCTGTTAGTGCTCGACTCAAAGCGTTGAACGATCAATGGGATCTTCTTGTCAAGACGACCACTGAGAAGAGTTATCGACTCAAGGAGGCCAACAAGCAAAAAAGCTTCATGGCTGCTGTCAAAGATTTGGAATTCTGGTTGGGAGAAGTTGAAATCCTCCTCCAATCGGACGACTATGGCAAAGATTTGGCGTCTGTTGAAAATCTTCTGAAGAAGCACTCATTGTTGGAAGCTGACATTGCCGCTCATCAAGATCGTGTTAATGAGATGAACGATCAAGCTGATTCGCTTTTGGAGAACGATCAATTCCAAGGCCAACAAATCGCTGAGCGGAGGAAGCTTATCAGCGATCGCTACGACAATGTCAAGAAGATGGCAGCTGATCGCCGCGACAAGTTGAGCAAGTCGTTGAATGTTCACCAATTTTTCAGAGACATTGATGATGAAGAATCGTGGATCAAAGAGAAGAAATTGTTGGTATCATCAGATGATTATGGTCGTGATCTTCCGGGAGTTCAAAATCTTCGTCGCAAGCATCGCCGAATTGACACCGAGTTGGCTAGTCATGAACCACAAGTTTCGCTTGTTAAGCTTAAAGGAGAGGAATTGTTGAGATCGGCCGCTGAAGCTGGCATCGGTGAGGATCAGATCAAGAAGCGAATGGATGAATTGGAGAATTCATGGGGACAAATTCGTGATCTTACTGGAAGTCGTCATAAGCGTCTTGATGAGTCGGAAGCGTTCCAAGAGTTCTTGGGAGACGTCGAGGAAGAGGAGGCTTGGATGAATGAGAAACAACAAATTCTCGGATCCGACAACTTTGGAGATAACATGGCTGGTGTGCAAGGACTATTGAAGAAACACGACACCTTCCAAGTTGACCTCGAACTTCACAAGCAACGTGTTGCCGATTTGGTGAACCGTGGAGATAAGTTGATTGGAAACGGCAATCATCATGGACCACATATCAAGCAAAGATGTGATCAACTCCGTACCAGACTCCAAGATATTGAAAAGATGGCGGAGAGACGACTTGCCAAACTACGCGACAATTCGGCCTACCTTCAATTCATGTGGAAGTGCGATGTTGTCGAGAGTTGGATCGCTGAAAAAGAGCAACAAGTTCGATCCCAGGATTATGGACGAGATCTCTCTTCGGTTCAAATTCTTCTCACCAAACAAGAAGCTTTTGATGCTGGTTTGAATGCTTTTGAGCATGAAGGAATTCAGAGGTTTGTAATAGACATTTGAATTCTAAAAATAAAAATAATCATATGTTTTCAGAATCACTGAGCTTAAGGATCAACTCGTCTCAGCACAACATCAACAATCTCCAGCCATCGATAAGCGCCATTCGAATGTTATTCAACGCTGGCAAAAGCTCCTTTCCCAATCCGAAGCTCGCCGCCAACAATTGCTTCAAATGCAGAAGCAATTCAAGCAAATTGAAGAATTGTACTTGGCATTTGCTAAAAAGGCTTCCACCTTCAATTCATGGTTCGAGAATGCTGAAGAGGATTTGACTGATCCAGTGAGATGCAATTCGCTTGAAGAGATTCGCGCCCTTGGTGATGCTCATAATGAGTTCAAGGTTGGTTAGATTTGATGGATATCCTTGAAACTAATCCTAAAAATATTTTTCCAGCGTTCATTGTCCTCTGCTGAAGAGGACTTCCTTCAATTGCAAGATCTTGATCGTCGGATCAAGTCATTCAATGTGGGCGCCAATCCATACACCTGGTTCACCATGGACGCTCTCGAAGACACTTGGCGCAACTTGCAACGCATCATCAAGGAGCGTGAAGTCGAGCTTCAAAAGGAGAACCGTCGTCAAGAGGAGAATGACAAACTCCGTCGAGAATTCGCAAAATTGGCCAACTCGTTCCATACGTGGTTGACCAACACCCGACAGGAAATGATGGAGGCCGGCGGTTCGTTGGAGGAACAACTTGATGCTGTGAAACGGAAGGCTGGAGAGATCAGAGCCAACAAATCACAGCTCAAGCAGATTGAAGAGAAAGGAGCCATGCTTGAACGAAACCTCATCCTCGATAATAGGTTAGTATTTTTGAATTTTGTCAAAAAAACGTTTTGACTTATTGAGGAGGTCCCTGAATAATACAAGGATCCTAGAAAGATTGGAGGATCCAAAAATTAGAAACCAAATGACCTATGATCTAAAGAAAAATGTCCATACACTGTGAATCACTTCAAAAATATGTATCAGACGTCAAATGTATCTATTTCAAGAGTTCTGGAATTATATCCAACCTCGAATTTAATATTGGGACCCTATTATGTATCAGAGACTTCTATAGTTCCTCCAAGGATTCATATACTAGGGCAAAAATTATCTTGATCGGAATAATTCAAGTATTTTTCTAGGTACACGGAACACTCGACAGTAGGCATCGCACAAGCTTGGGATCAGCTAGATCAATTAGCCATGCGAATGCAGCACAACCTCGAACAACAAATCCAAGCTCGAAACCAGTCTGGAGTCACGGAAGAAGCCCTCCGAGAATTCTCGATGATGTTCAAACATTTCGACAAGGACAAAACCGGACGCCTCGACCACCAACAATTCAAGAGTTGTCTGCGAGCTCTTGGATACGATCTACCAATGGTGGACGAAGGACAACCGGAACCAGAATTCCAAAGAATTTTGGATATTGTCGATCCGAACAGAGATGGATATGTTACACTCCAAGAATACATGGCGTTCATGATCAGCAAGGAAACTGAAAATATTCAATCATCGGAGGAGATTGAGATGGCCTTCAGAGCATTATCTAAGGAATTCAGACCATATGTCACTGCGGAGGAGCTTTATGCTGTGAGTTATTTCGATATTTAACCAATATTCAAATTCATTTTTTTCAGAACCTTACGCCAGAGCAAGCTGAGTTCTGTATTAAGCGCATGAAGCCGTATATGGACGCAATCTCTGGTCGATCAATCCAAGGAGGACTCGACTACGAACAATTTGTGCACCATTTGTTCCAGAGTTAAATCCTCTTCCTCCATCACCCCCTAATTCTGTCCCAATGTAGTTTTCTTACGGATTCCAACGTCATAACTCCCCCATTTCTTGTTTTATTATCATCATTCTTCTCCACCCTTCTTGACTGGTCAATATTTTCTCTAATTTCAGCAGCTTTCCTTTTTATCCTATTTTAATCCCCTTATTCTAACCCGCCTGCCATTATTTACCCACCCACCACAAAAATTTCATTCCTGTTCTATTACAATTACAATATGCCTAATATTATTATCTTATGAGCAATGCCTATGTGTCGAATTTATTATTATTATTTCTTCACCCAATTATAGCTTTCGATTTTTGGATATTCTTTATTATTCTGGAATTTAAATGAAATATTATAGCTACAAATAAGTGTTCAAAAATATCTTAAAGTGGTCTTTAACTTTCGTTGACCTCTAAAAGTTAAAAAGTTAATCAATTCCTTTTTTTGTCTACAAAAATGAATATGAGAACAAGCACAGATAAACTTAAAAGCTCAAAAAGAAATAAAAAAGGAGAAATGTAGAAAAATCCCTGACTATGATAAGCGGCTCACATAAAACATATGACAGTCTCCAAATGCGCGAATAAAAATAATTAAAAAATCAGATAGGAAATTTCAAAAAATGGGAGAATAGAAAAATTAGAAAATTAGGATGATTAACTCAACTAATCAGTGCTTGTGCTTGGTTGGAAGGAATATCCCATGTTCTCCAGATTGCCCAAGTTGTTATAAGGCTGATTATTCTTCTCCATAAGAACTTCAACTTCCATTTTCATATAATGAAGATGGATATAAAGTTGTTCTTCTGAATCCAACACGTCTCCACCAAACCACATCTCGTATATATACATGATCGATTTCATTAGTTTGTGGAGAAGATCTGGAAATGTTTATATTAAAATGAAAATTATTAGAGTGAAGTTTTATTTTCTTCAAACTTAAATCTGGTCTAAAAATTAAATATCTGGTTTCCTTTTAATGCCTAGGGGTCGGCTAGGATAATGAGGGGCACTCATAAGTTTTTTCTGGGTTACCGGTAGTGCCCTGAACCTATTGCATTAAAATGTTAATTATAGGGGGACACTACTAATAAACCCACCCAGAATGCCTATTTCAGGGACCAAAAAATTTAGTCCAACGAAACTTTGCAAATGGGTTCAGGGCACTAGTGGTAACCCAGAAAAAAATTATGAGCGCCCCCCCCCCCATTATCCTAGCCGATTCCTAGGCATTAAAATGTTAATTATAGGGAGACACTACCAATAAACCCACCCAAAATGCCTATCTAAGGAACCAAAAAATTTAGTACAACGAAACTTTGCAAATCGGTTCAGGGCACTACTGGTAACCCAGTTTGCAAATGGGTAGAGAGACAACAGAACCTAAACTAGGTAAGAATTTTTTAACATAGAAGTTTTCTGCAAAAATTAAGATAACAGATATGTATGTATAGAATATTGAAAAAAATACCGAGAAAAGAGCATAATGACTCTGAGAAAATGAACCAGAAAAAACCCCAAAATAAGTCACAATTTTTAGCCTCAAAAATTAAACAAAGTTGAAAAATTACCCAATAATAAACAAATTATGTCTCTCTCTTTGAGGTCAACAAAAATTAGTATACATATGTGTGCAAAAAGGAGAAGTTTTAACATTTTTATTTTGATTTGAATAATGAATTTTCCGGATATAATTAGTAGATAGTGGAATGAATTTTTGTTTCAAGATGATAGAAACAAAAAGTTGAAACATTTATGGTCTTTTGAAAATATTCCATCTTTTGTGAATACATATATATATTTTTTGACCCATCGTGTACTACTGAAGAACCTGCATAATTTGAAAACTCTGGTGAGTTGAGTTGATCGCTTTTACAAGATTTCTAGATGAAAAAAAAAACAATTTATAAGAATAAATAATCAAGTAGTAATGAAAAATCGAAAGCAAAAAAAATGGTGGATAAAAGAAAAAGTATGACATAGGCAAAGTACATGACATAGGCAAATTATATGACATAGGCATTGCTCATGACATAATAATGCAATTAATTAAGTTAAATAAAAATTAAATAAACATAGGAAGATTTTGAATTAGCCCAATGTAAATCTCATTGGGACCAGGCTTGTGCGGAACCATCCTCTCGGAACTTTCGGAACTTCCAATTCAGTTCCGAATCAAGAAGTTGGAAAAAAGTAGTTCCGAAAAATGGTTCCGAATTTTTTTCCGAAATTTTCGGAACTTTTCGGAACCTACGGAATGACGAAATTCGACTGGATTTTTTCGCATTTTCTGGTTTGAAATTGAGTAGAAAGATAAAAACAATAGAAGATGGTAAAACCACAAAGCTGGGATTCAGAACTCGAGAAAACCAACATTTTTTCCTTCAAAATTCGAAAAAAAAACTCTAAAATTTCAGAAAAATTCTACGTTTTTCGGTATTTTTGGTTCCGAGCAGTTCCGAAACCATTTCGAAACTCGGTTCCGATTCTCAAAAGTTCCGAAATATCAAATCGGAACTTGGTTCCGAATTGATTTGGTTTCGAAAACAGTCGGAACTTTCGGAATTTCGGAACGTTCCGGTTCCGGTTCCGCACAAGCCTGATTGGGAAATACATATTTCTCCTATTCAAGTCGTCTTTGGTTTGATCGACCAGAAATTGCGTCCATGTGCAGTGTCATGCGTGTGATGAAGATTTCAGCTTCTTTTTCAGTGAGGCTCTAGAAAATGAACATTGAATATTGAAAAAAAAAAACAACAAAAACTCACAAAAAAGAGCTCCTCGGCAGTGGCATATGATTGAAAACACTTCGACAACGCTCCGAATGCGATTTCAATCTCCTTCAATGACTGCACATTCTCAGTTTTCTTGATGATCATGAATACCATGTAATTTTGAAATGTAACAAAGCCATTTTTGTCAACATTCAAAATTCTTTGGAAATTTGATTCCGATTGTCCTCCGTTCATCATTGCGAAATTGTATCCAGCACCTAGCAAACATCTCTTGAATTGTCGGTAGAGGATGCGTTCGGTTTTTCGCTTGTCAAAATTATTTAGAATCTTCGAGAAATGTTGGAGAACTCTTAGCTGGTTTTTGGCTTGTATTTGGAATTCAAGCTTGTGCTGATTGCGCAGAACATTTTGGACCAAATCATCGCAAGCCATCGAGAACTCTTGTTGCGATCGCCCATTGAAACTGAAAAAATAGATTTTCATTTAAAAAAAAATCTCTGATTTCTGACACGTTTTAGTGTAAATCAAAAAAAAACGAACCTCAGAGTGTGATGGAAATCTCCCTTCTCTCCAATCTGTTTCAGCTCCGACCTGATGGTTCGAATCTCCTCAACTATTCGCTTCACCGCATCCAACTCCGTCTCCAACGATTCTCCGGCTTCCATTGTTTCCTTTTTCGTATTTGTCACCCAAGTTTGGAAACAGTTGGCAAGTCTTGCGAATTCACCGCGAAGACTGTCATTCTTCTTCTGAACTTCGACTTCACGATTCTTGATAATGCTTTGCGAATCGTTCCAATCTTCTTTGCTGATATTTGAGCTGGAACTTGTAGGCGAATTTGCGTCAATCGAGAAGGTTGTGACGCAAGAGTTGACATCTTGCATTTCGACTAATTCCGGTTCACAAAGTGAGACAGCATTCTGAAAAAATATATATCCAGTTTGTAATTATATATATTTTTAAATTCTTACCTTGAATTCATTACCAAGGGCGCGAACTTCTTCAAGTGAGTCGCATTTTTCTGAATCAATCATATCCTTTTCAGTATTTTCGAGTGATGGAGAAGAAGAAGAAGAGGACAATTGGTGCATTTTCAACAATTCGCTCAATTTATCGCGACGATCCGCTGCCATTTTCTTGATCTTGTCATAACGATCGGTGATGAGCTTTCTTCGTTCAGCGATTTTCTGTCCTTGGATGTGATCAATCTTCAAAAGCAAATCGGCCAGGTTTTTTAGTTCATTGACACGAAGTTGTTTGGCAGTAATGTCAGCTTCCACGATCAAATTCATTTCCAAATGATTCTCAACAGAGGCCATGTCCATTCCATAGTCCTTTGATTGAACAAGACTTGCCATGACACCAATCCAGGATTGGAGATTTTTGGCAGAAGCCAAGAAAATCATCTTGGCAATAGAACTCCTTTCATCTTTCAACGATTCGAGACGAGCATTAATAGCGGCTTCATTACCTCCACACTTGGCATTATTGATCAAATTGGTTCCAATTTGGATAATAATCGCAATCTGGTTGAAAATAGCATAGAGTTTAGCTTGATCTTGCTGACGATTTCCTTGTGCTCCTTTCGATTTCACCGCAATCTTTCTCTCAATTGTATGAATCTCGCACAAGAATAGTTGAAGGTGTTTTGATTCCTCCAATTTTTTCAATTTTGCGTATTTCAATTCCAGCTCCTCTTTAAAACTCTTCCATTTTTTTACAACTTGGTTGTACCGTTGCTCAGCGGATGTCCTATCATCTTCGATGATTGCTGCAGCAACGGAATGGAAGTCGTTCATCGGCTTTTGTTGGCCATTGGTCTCATCTTGATATTGTTTGACTTGTTGGAGCAGAGAATCGATATTGTCCTCGATGGAATGTTCTTTGGAAATGAACTCCATACGAGCCGAAATCCAATGGACAATTTTTTCACAATCTTCAAGGAAGAAACGCTCAAGGCATTGATCGAGGATGTTTCTTCTAGCAACACAAGCATCTCGAAGCCCTTTGCGAGCAACATCAACCTATAAAAACAAATGAATTATATTCTGAAGCTCATTTTGATCAAACTTACATCTTGGAGACGTGTCTCAATATCCTTCTTAGCATAATGATAGTTTTTCAAAAGCTCGTTTCCTAATTCATCAAAAGCTTGGAAGGCGGCATCACGAGAGTCGATTTCAGTTCTAGAAAAAGAAGAAGAAATATAAAATCCTAGTTTTGTTGTGTTTTTTTCTTACCTGTTTTTCAGATGACGGCTGTGTCCAAAAAGCGCTTCATTTCGAGTCAGATCATTGGTCAATTCTTGACTGCTCACAAGTTGATTCATCGAAGCGATCCATTGCATCAAATCACGATGATCCGATAGGAATCGTTGATAATGCGAGTCCAATAATTTCTCCTTGCGATCATTCGCCTTCGAAGTGAGTCGATTCCATTGATCATTGAGATCACGTTGAAGATTACAAATCTGCTCAGCAGCTTCCGCATGCGATTCTCTGAGTCGGTCAGCCTTCTCGTTTAACGGTTTGATCTCCTCATCTCCAAAAGCAGCCAAATTGCTCTCAACTTTTTCGTGTTCACGTTGAAGAGCTTGAACCAAGGAAAGATCTTTTCCAAAGTCTTCGCTGTCAATGGCAGCATCCTTCTCTTGAATCCAATATTTCGCCTTGTCAATATCTTGTTGGAATTGTTGAACTTCTGCGTTGCTCTCAAGAGAATCACACGGTGAATCGTCAATTTCGCACAAATCATCACGAAGCTGAAATATAGAGGTTAGATATAAAGATATATTCAAATTGGATAGAAACTCACATCAACAGCAATGCACGACGATTTTTCATCATCATAATAGAGATCGTTGTTGTCCTGATCTTGGTCCAACTGCTCATACGAATTTCTTCGCTCTTCCCACAATTCAATGAGAGCCGCCTTCTCTTGAGCCAACTTCTCCAATTTCTCACGAACTTCTGGACTTTCCGAAATGCCCACCAACTTTTGTCCAGCAGATGCGGTTTGGTTGAATGAATTCTCTCTCGCGTCAATTTCACCTTTTCGGTGAATATGTGATTCAAGAAGCTCTTCGGCTCCAGCAACAATCTCGGCCAATTCATCAGCTCCAATGACCGTTTTCTTATCTTCAATCGAATTGAGAAGATCACGATAATCAGCAAGGAATCGATGAAGTTGATAGCTTCTCTCCAAACCATCCTTTCTTTGCTGAGCCTTTTCTTTGAGCGCATTCCAAGCGACTTTGGTATCATCATTCTTTTGGAATATATCACCTGCGCGGTTTGGATAAGTTTTCGCCAAGCTCGAAGCATCTTTATCAAGTTGTTGCACTTTCAAATCCAAAACAGCGTGTTCTATTTCATAATTCTCATGCTTCTTTTGAAGTTCTTGCACATTATTCAAATCTGTTCCGAAGTCACCACTCGACAAATCACAATTTTTCTCACTAATCGATGCCAAGGTCTCATTGAACCGCTGAACTTGAGCTTCGAATAATCTTTCCTTCATTATGGCAGCCAAGGTGTTCAATCGATGCCACGCCTCGTTAACACCATCACGTTTGCCACAAATTTGGATGTATTCCAAGTGTCCTTCTTCGATCAATTTATCAGCAATTTGATTGATCTCGTTGATTTGAATTTGATGATCTTCCAGCTCTTTCAAGAAATTATCAATATCGCGTGCTTTTGCGGCATCTTTGGCCAATTTATCAGCTTTAATGTCCTTTTCCATTTGTTTAATATCTTTGTCTCGATCACGACAATCAGCAAGGAATCGGTGAAATTGATAGTTATTCTCCAACCCATCTTTTCTTTGCTGAGCCTTTTCCTTGAGCACATTCCAAGCGTCTTTGATATCATTCTTCTTTTGGATAATAGCATCCGTATGGTCTTGATCGGCTTCTGCCAATTTTGCCGCTTCTTCATCAAATTGTTGCACTTCGCATTCAATATCGGCAAAATCTTTTCCATGTTTCTGCTGAAAATTTCTCACACTTCTCAAAGTGCTACCAAAATCATCACTCGAGAATTCATCATCCTTCTCATCCATTTTTGCCAAAATATCATCAGCATTGCTGTTGAAAATTTCAAATTGATGCACAGAAGGGTCGAGTCGCTGTCTTTTTGAAGACTTTTGAGAAGAGATAGCTACTCTTTTTCTCGACTTCACGACTTGCAGATCAGCTGAAAAAGAAACATATGTATCTGTTTTGAAATAATCATTTGAAAAAATTTGAAACAAATCCACTAAAACTGTTTTTTGAATAAAAATAGTTTGTGCATTTCAAAAATTTTAATTTTAAGTTCGAGTAAATTAAAAAAAAAATGACCGTCAGCCTTTTCCTCATCTCCAACTGACTTCTTCAATACACCCATCTTTCCAGAACAATTGTCAGAGCCGCATGCACAATCGGTTCCGATGTCGCTGGAAATATATTTTTGGAAACAATATAGATTTATAAAACATTGTGACCTCGAAATGTGTCAAGGGTTTGTAAACTAGTAAATCTTGAATACAATTGTCTCATGTTCAGTTAAAGAGAAATGTGGATAAAAAATTATAGGAATTTTGACCAAGAAGTGTAGTGATTGAGAGAATTGTATTTCAAGTATTCGAAACATGGTACTTTTTCTTTGCCCAATAACAGCTCCAAATCCTACCCGGTGAATCCGTAGTTAATGGTAATCTCTTCGTCCTCTTTAATGTCTCGTTTTGCCACAATCGCAATTCTTGGTAAATTTCCAGGTGTTCCCGGTACATACAACATCACGCTCTTACAGTTAGGATTGCAAGAGTGGTTGATATATCTCGCATCGTTCCCCTTAACTGTGGCATCGATTATGTGGCTTCCAATACCGAACAAATAGACATGTATGTTGCCTCGTTTCTTATATCGCCTTTTTCGTTTGACAGTTTCTTTGTTCGGCACAACTTGGCCAACATACTCGGCGATGACTTGACCTCTGAAAAATAGGCTTTGTTTGATAAATTATTATTGAATATAGTTTTTTTTTTCAAATTTCACTATTGAAAACAAATATTTTGAGAAATCGATGATGATATCATTTTAACGCAAATAAATTGTTTCAAAGGAAAATGTGTGCCTTCTCGATTTTTTTTTGGAATCACTATTAACAAAACTGAAATAGGCGAGGAAACATATTCGCAGAAAAAACTGGTTACAATACTATGCACAAAAATAGACTCTAGTCAACATTTAGTCAGGAAATTATTGAGTTACCCGGAACTGGAACGTTCCGAATTAATATTTCAGAATTTCCGAAACGTAGCGGGACAAAAAATTTAAGATTTCTCTAAAAGTTTTGATGAAAAACTATCCGTTCCATGTTTTTTTTTGTGAAAAATATTTTAGTTGGTTGATATTTGTGATTTCAAAATTTCTATAAGACATGACTTAAAGTTGTAAAACAGATCGATTTTGGCGAAAAACAGAGATACGAATAATTATCGGCAAATTTCGAGGTTCAGAATCAATTCCATTTAAGAATCAATTCCAAGAATCGTTTACTCATTTTTTCCAAATTTGTTTTTAGAAACAAAATGGTTTCACCAATCTAAATTATCAATAGAACAGATAATGAAAATTGGCATGTTCAAAAGTTGTCCAGGATGTATAAAACATGTTTTTGTGATTTGGAGGGACGCAAAAAATTGAATTTAAAATTAGTGTTCAGAAATTTACAGATAACAAACTACTAAACAAATAGTTAAGTCATTATTTTCTGACAAAGAATCGAGAAAACTTAGAAATTTTACAAGGAATTATCGATATATGTCAGTTTGAAGAAAACTTGAAAAGTGTGTACTTGAATGTTAGTCTTTGTAATTCTCGTTTTGGGAAGCGTAAGTTCGAAGTTCGCAATTTAAATTTGAAGAGTCTTTTTTTTGTGTTTAATAGTTTTGAAGATAACTTATAATTTTGCTTTTTACTCACTTGAGAATCTTATGTGGGGTGATTACACCTTTTCCCTTCTTGCCACAGTCCCGAACGTCGGTCTTGGGAAAAATCATTTTTTGAAGAACTTGGTTTCCGCAATCTTTGGCCCGGCAGTCTGGTTGGCATTCGTGGCCAAGTTGACGATTTATGCATTTTTTACCACAGATTTTTTTACATTTACAGCTAAAATTATGAGTCTCATGATTATGTATAATCGAATTTAAAAAAAAAACTCACAATTGGAAAAAATCCTTATTTTTCTTAGGAATTTTTTTTGGGTAACTGTTTATTGATATATGAGTGAACTGTCGCTTTCGTGATTGTTTAGGTCTTGATGCCGGCTGAAAAAAAGTCGATTTAATAAAAATAATTTATCAAACGTACATTTTTAAGTGAAAATTCTCCTATTTTTTTACTTGGCTCTCTCTATAATTAGTTTTTATTTTCTCAAATATATGAGCTTATGGAAAGATACAAATAATTCAATATTTTCATCGATTTTTACATTACCTCTTTCTTCACAGAAAACTTTCATAATTTCTGTTTCTAATTTCACTGTTTATTTTTGAACCATGCATTAATTCATTATTATCAAAATGATTACAAATTTTTCACAATTTCAAAAACGTGTAAATTCCAGTACAACAGTGTTTTCAGAAAAAAAAACTTTTAAACTTACAGCGGAAGGAACTTCAATCGGTGTCACAGCTTGGGCATTATCATTGGGTGGTGTTGGAACGACATTTGCCTCATTGGGAGCGTTCCCATCCAAAATCGGGGCTGCATTTGTGGCTTGATTAGACGACGACGGCTCCTAAAAATACACTCATTAGGTACACTAAATTTGTTTTTCAAATTTAAAAAAACAGTTTGGATGCCATTCAATTTTACTTCAAGGTTTTTAGGTTTCGCTAAGACAATGCACAAAACACAAAATATTTCGTTAATTGCTTCACAAAGCCTTTCAAATTTTTAAGGCATTTTTTTTTCGGTAACACCAAGAAATAAGTTGTGTTCTTATTAAAGAGTACCACCGAAATAGTAAAACCACCAAGGGAATTTTTACCAGGAAAACCTAGTATTCGGGAAAATTGGATTAAAAAATGTTTTTTTGAACGTATTTTTTAACGATGTGGAATGGCGAATTTCATAGTTTCTCGAACACTAGGTTTTCCGGTGAAAATTTCCTTGGTGGTTTTATTATGTCAGTACTACTCTTTTTTTAACACAATTTATTTTTTAGTGTTACCCTCCCCCCTTTAAAAAAATGTTGCCATTTCATCCAACCCTGTTTTCAACAAATTTAGACACAAACACTGAACTTCTATCCCTTGTGAAACAGCTCCGTCAATTGCAACCATTTTAAAAATATTTCTTGTGCTTTTTTAAGTTTAAAAAATTATTTCATGAAATTTTAAGCGACACGTCAGTTTGCCAACCAGAAAAATTTCCCACGGGCAAACGGATACAGTATACTAACATGTTCTTGTTTGTGTGTTGTGTGTTTCATTCATTTTTCTATCCAACTATTGTTTACGTTACTTCAAAAAAAAAACAAAGTCACGTTAACTTCGATAAACTGAGTGGAATTGTGGAAACCGTTTTGATACTTTCTATAGAGTTATTTTTAACACAAGCATTCGGTATTCATTTAACTTTGTTTTAACTATTGTGAGGTCATATTCTTTTGTTTTCTAATTTTCTTTATTTCGCCAAAAAACATGTTGCACACACATAAGGCTTTCAATGAAAAATTTCAGCCAAGTCGATTTTTACAACAAAAAAAAAGTCAGTTTTGATGCCAGAATTTTGAATTATCAAAATAATATCTGAGATCGGGCGGTCTGATTTTGCTAGATTTCCCTGATGTGACTACAAATGTCTTAGTTTTTTTTTCAAACATTTAGATAGGCGATTAAAAAAGATAAAAGTCGACGAACCCTAAAGGAAAATGAAGCTTGAATTTTCTTTTTTTTCAGAACCATAATATTCCTCCCCAAATTTTCTTGCCTTGTTGACCATTATCGGTATTTATCCTTTAATAAGGATGAGTCGGTAAAAGGTTGCCAGAGACCATTCCAACTAAATTAGCAGACATGCCTCTTTGGCGCAACTTTTTTATTGATACAATAATTCTGTACACCACACCATAGATGTGTGTTACCCAAGTACACTTGACACATCTTTTTTCTAATATAACCGCCAGAAACTGTTCTACGTACCAAAATATCTGAGTTTACTTCAAAAAATGTATTATTTCATTTAAAAGCAACTTTATTTAATTTTCTTGAAGCCGCCATTCAAATGATGAGAGGAAACCTGGTGATTCTCTATACTGAGATTTTCACATTCTACAATTTCAACAATCTATTGAGTTTATTTTTAAAATTATGGAATATTTGTAATTAGAAATTTGTAGCTGAACTTAAAGTTGTTCAAAGCGATTCAGAGTTAGAAAATATACTTACCTGTGGTGGCTGAGACATTGAAATAATCCGGTGGCAATATCGAGGAAGATTGGAAGTGCGGCGAAGGAGTTGGTCGATCAGCGGCGCGGCGAATCGAGATGATTGAAGTGTTGAATTTGGTGTGGATGTTGGCGTTATTGAAGTCGTTTTACGTTGTAAAAACGATCAATAAACCAAATCTGGAAATCAGAATGGAATATCAAAATATTTGAATAAATTTCTAAACATATATTTAATCAGAAAAAATAGGAAGTTGGTGAGTGTTAAAAAGTTGAAAAAGGGTCACGAATAGGTCTTCAAGTTACAGAAAATTAAAACGGTCTCAAAATGAAATAAGGGTTAAAAAAAATAATTTCAAAGCATGGACAAAATTAATAAAAACACACAGAAATGGAACTGATGATACTGAAATTAGAAGAAGATAAACAAGTTTTGAAAATAAATTTAGCTATCAGAATTACTAATTTTTAACCTAAATAATTCTACTGAAAATCATCAAGATAATAGACATTTACAGAGGTTGAAAAAACTCAAAATTAAGAGCATAATCACTTTGGAAAAATGAGCCAGAACAAGGTTGACACTTTATTTAATTTTAAATAGAACAAAAAAATGGATTTGAGATTGTGAATCCAAAATTGAAGATAAACAAGTTTTGAAAATAAAGTTAGCTATCAGAATTACTAATTTTTAACCTAAATATTTCTACTGAAAACCATCAAGATAATATACATTTACAGAGGTTGAAAAAACTCAAAATTAAGAGCATAATCACTTTGGAAAAATGAGCCAGAAAAAAGATAGATCCTACATAAAATAGCTTTAAAAAAATTTCTATCTTCAAAAAGTGTAATTTACCTATACATCTATCAGTTAGCTAAAAAAATTAGCTAATTGATTGATGAATAGAAAGTTGAAAAAATAACCGAATAGTAATCAAATGAGGTCTCTCTTCCAGAGATCATAAAAAATTAATAAATCTGTTGGATATGTGCAAGAAGGCGGAGTTTTGAGAAGAATGTAAGAAGGCAGTTTATTTCAGATATAGACAGTACAAATTTATCACAAAAAAAATGGTGTCTGGCAGTAACCTGACACCTTGACGTGCAAAATAATCAAAACCTTGTCATATTTATCTCAATTAGAAAAAACACAAAAATATCTGGCAGCATACGGTAGCTAATAACTAACAGACAGGAAATAAAATATAGAGTGGTGTGTGTGTACCAGTCATTTTACACCAAAAGATCAGAAAACTCAGAAAAAATTTAATACGATTTTTTTAAACCAAAAAAAATTATATGTATATTCGATGTGTGAAATGTCAAATCGAAAAAAAATCGATTATTTCTAATCATTTCCCCCAATATCATCTAATTTTTTTTGTTTATGATAAAAACAAACATTAAATAAAGAGCTACAGTAAGACACATAATTTGTGCGGCAAACTTGAATATCATTTTTATTGGAAAAGAAAAAAAAAATATTAGACAGAATCAGGAAATTCTGTTGGATTTAAACAATGAAAGAGACCACCCAGTCAGGTTTTGGCTGCTAGGGTGTGAAAAGGGCATAGGGGGTCACATGCACGGGGCTGTTATGACCCGAGGCCACACTTTAGGGCTACTTTAGCTTCAGCCATGACAAAAACCTCATAAAAATGTAAATGTGTATTCTTGGGTTGATAGGAATAGTCATGACTCATGGTACATGTCTTGCACGGAAATTGTGTATACTAAGATGACGTTTGGGTAATGAGTAATTGAGGTAACTCAGGAAAATGTTTGGTATATGGTCTTTTAAGGAGGACTACAGTAAGAAGGAAAACTACAGTATACTTATGGCAGAGATTAAGATTCGTTCAATAGCTGGAAGAGGGAAGCACCAGTTAGGTAAATAAAGTTCCGAAAATTCTATAACGCATTCTTTTAACTCGAAAAAAAACGAAAATCGAATTAATTATGTATGCGATGTGTAATATGTGGAAACAAAAACATCGTGAAAATTGATCAAATTTTGATCATTACCATTCTTTTTTTTCTGATAATACATAATAGACCAAAAAAGAACGAGCTACAGTAAGACAGACATATTCTGCGGTAAAACATAAAGACCACCCAGTTAGTTTCTGGATTCTAGGGTTGTGAAATGGACACGAGGTTAGTTGACTTCAAAACCTCAAAATATTGTCAGAGAGAAACTCAAGATTTTAGAAAGCACAGAAGGTTGAAAAAATCACAAAAAAGAGCATAACCATTATGAGAAAATGAGTCAGAAAAATGACAGATCCTACATAGAAGAAATCAGCTAATTCAAATCAGAATATAAGATGAAAAATATCCAAATAGTAAGAAAATGGGATCTCTCTTCCAGAGATCATAAAAAATTCACACATCTGTTGGATATGTGCAAGAAGGCGGAGTTTAGCAAGAAAAAAGAAGGCGGAGCTTAGATCACACCATACCTCCTCCCTTTTTTATGATATGTGGTAATATGGGTATCGGTGAGGGAACATAGTATGATATAATATAATATGGGGGAGGTAAAATCTACATAGTTGTTCACCAGTGCACTTTTCTATGAACTTGATGTTTCAAAGGGAGTTGGTAAGATGTGAAAATTAAAAATAAACACATTAAAACAATTACACACTGAACTTGGAAATGATTCCAACGATAACCAATCTGAAAAAAAGAATTTAGCTACTTTAAATCTTTATAAAACTTATTGGATTATAATTGAAATGTCTGGATTGAATACTTTGACCTGTAAAAGTTATTATGATTCATTAGATTTCCATAAACTACATATGCGTGCATAGTCAGTTCAGCTGAGTGAAAACAGTTCTATGTTTTACTGATACAGAAACACGTGTACAATTAGCCAGACCAATTCAGCTCTTTCCAACTCTATTTGTGGAAATACTTCGTGGGTGGTCCTTTTTTTATGAAATCCCCAGCTGGAATCGAAAGAGTCCTTCCTCCTTTCATTAAAATACTGACAACCTTCATTCATTTTCCATTATTTTATACAAACTATTGTTTGGAAGATACACCTGCTAAATCAATGAAAAGATGACGTAATGCGGTACGATGTGTTTGATCTATTCAATTTCACTGAATTGCGCACTTTCTGTCAATTGTTATCTTAGTACATATTTTTTGATTGAAATTAGAAAGGTATTTTTTGCTTTGGCATACAGCCTAAATGCGTGCTAAAAAATTTGTTTCATATTTTCACACATGATCGATTTAGTACCAGATTCTTTCCATTTTGAAGAAAGAATTATACTTTATGAGGTTCCTAAAAATGTTACCAAATTGCTCTCATTTTTTATACAGGGAATGAACGATAACATCTAAACGTTTCACCGGGGAGCAATTATGATGCATATCGGCTTTTTTTTTTGACAAAGATGGCAGGTGTGTATTACATACTAACGTTTAAATTGCTCCGGGACATGGATGTATTGTGTAATAGCCGTATGTCTCATCAAAGAGCAAATTATGTACCACATATAATTTATATGATACTACTTGAAAAATTATCTCAAAATAATACAAGGGTCCTAGAGAAATATGAAGGTTTTGAAAAAGAACTTTGAAAAAGAGTATGAAAATAAGGTGCCAAGAAGATAACAAGAAACATGTTAAAGGTTCGGAACTTAACATTTGATGAAAATTTGTGTTTATTTTAAATCGACCCTCCTGATCTCGATCCCACACTTGGTACGAAGTTTCATCAAAAGAGTTTTTTTTTAAGCGACTAAAAAATGTTGCCAAAGGCAAGGTCATACTTGATGATCCTCATAAAATGCGGCACATAGCTTTTTATCTGAATTTATTTGTGTATATACTAAATCTGCCCTCCTGATCTCGATCCCACACTTCAATTTTCCAATAGACTTCTTGAAAATATTATGAGTCTTCGAAGTTATCTTGTTTTCAATGATTTTCACCTGTTTTATTGAGTGATTTAACCTCAAACATACACCAATCGATGAGTAGTATAAAATGAAATTAATTATTTTCAAAAGTGAGTTCAAAATATTCTCCATAAACTAGACATTTTGGAGAGCTAAGAAGTGTCCAAGCTGAGACTTTTGGAATTTCATCTTAGATCTCCACGAATTTTATAATATTGACACTTCATTTCAGATATATATAGTAAAAATTATTCGCAAAAAAGTTAGGCTCACAGGCATTTCACATGGAAATAATATGATAGACACATTGCACATCAAAACAATGACACACTGATTTTAAAAATATTAATATTGATGTTGATTATATCCAGAATTATGACAAAAATGTCCATTGTGAAGGGTTCGACCCTAAGAATTGTGAAAACGATTCTCTTGCCCAACGTTGTTATGCTTCTGGAGATTTCCATGAATATTCTCTGGATGTGAATAACCTTGAATAGATCTTTTTTGACGGTTATTGTTTTCCTGAAGAGCACTTCTAGGAATGTGAACTTGACGCCGTTTAGCAAGATCATCATCACCGTAATGTTTCTTCTGAAAAATTGAATTTTCAAGTTTTTTCTCTATTTTTTTGTAACTACCTGAATATACAAATGAAAATCCTTGCATTGCTCATAGACAATTTTTTGCTCTGCCCACATTTCATCAAGTGTCGCCTTCTCTCTAGCCAATTTCTCCAACTTTTCAAGAACTTCTGAACTCGCCGAACTGCGCATTTTCAATAATTCCTCTCCAAGAGACAACATTTGTTGGAATGAATCTTCCTTCGCATCAATCTCACTTTTATGCTCCTTATGTGACTCAATATGTGATTCAGCTCCAGCTACACTATTAGCAAGTTTGTTCACTTTGATGATCGCTTTCATGTCTTGAGTCCAGCTGAGAAGATCACCAAAATCAGCAAGGAAAGTTGATAGCTTTTTTTGGTGAAGTTGATAGCTTCTCTCCAACTCATCCCTTTTTTGCTGAGCCTTTTCCTTGAGAACATTCAAAGTGTCTTTGATATCATTGTTCTTTTGGAAAATATCACCTGCGCGGTTTGGATGAATTTCTGTCAATTTCGCCGCTTCTTCATCAAGTTGTCGCCGTTTCAATTCAAGAAAATTAAATTCTCTTCCAGTCTCTTGAAAATTGTTCAAATCCCAATCAAAGTCATCACTTGACAATTCATCATCTATCTCACCAATCCACGTCAAAATTGTATCAGCATCACGATTGAATCGGTCGATTCTCACGTTTCTTGCCATCCGGGCATATTGAGATTGACCGTTTGGATTTGAAGGTGGAAGAGAATCTTCATACTCCGCGATTTGGTTGACCATCCAGTTGGTAAATGGCTCGGGTCGCTGGAAAAATGTGATTTTATTTGTCTACAAAGGTTTTTTTTTTGAAACTGTAACCAATCCCAATCAAACAAAAAATTAAATTCATGAAAGTCATTTATTAGACATTAAAATGTGGCATCTTTCTAAATCATAACATTCTAGGAAATCTTCGAAAATATCCGACTTTTTTTGTCTGATAGAAAATATCTGGAATGTTATGAATCCAAGTTCAATTCTAGAATATCAACTCACCGTGAGAGCATTTGAAAACGATTCAACATTATCAAATCGCATTCTTTTGCTTGCGATTGGCGATGGAGATCTCGACCGAAGAATCGGCGATAAAGATGGCACCCAGAGACCCGGCGACGGTGGCTCATCCCAATCAACTGGCGACATAGATGGCATCTCAACAATTGGTGAAGGAGGTGGCGCACGAAAAATTGGTAATGGAGATACCACAGTTCGGTTTTGGCGTTTGGAATGCAACTATGATTCACAAATCGTAGAACATTCCCCTTGAGTCTGGCATCAAAATAGTAACCATTCGCGAAAAACGCATACATATGAGAGACTTCTCCGACGTATTCGCCAATGAAAGCGAATCTGAATATTTCAAATTAGTTTGGAGCATAGTGATAAACATTTCTATGTTCCACAGTGCACAATTAGCCAGACCAATTCTACTCTTTCTTACTCTATTTGTGGAAATACTTCGTGGGTGGTCTTTTTTTGTTTGAAATCCCCAGCTAGAATTGAAAAAATCCTTCCTCCTTTCATTACTGACAACCTTCGTTCATTATACATTATTTTATACAAACTATTATTCGGAATGTACACCTGCTAAATCAATGAAAAGAAAGAAGGCGGTACTATGTGTTTGATCTATTCAATTTCACTGAATTGCGCACTTTCTGTCAATTGTTATCTTAGTACATATTTTTTTGATTGAAATTAGAGTGTTATGTTTTGCTTTGGCATATAGTGTCAAAAAAATTTGTTTCATATCGTCACACATGATCGATTAAGCACCACATTCCTTCCATAGAAATCATCATACTTTATGAGGTCTCTAAGAATGTCACCAAATTGCTCTCATTTTTTATATGTAGGGAATGAACGATAACATCTTAACGTTTCACAGGTGAGCAATTATGATGCATATCGGCATTTTTTGACAAAGATGGCAGGTGTGTATTACATACTAACGTTTAAATTGCTCCGGGACATGGATGTATTGTGTAATAGCCGTATGTCTCATCAATGAGCACATTATGTACCACATATAGTTTATATGAGACTACTTGAAAAACTACCTCAAAATAATACATGGGTCCCAGAGAAATATGAAGTTCTCAATTTTAAAGATGAGTATGAGAAAAAAGAAACTCAAGGAGCCAAGGAGCCAAGGAGCCAAGGAGCCAAGGAGCCAAGGAGCCAAGGAGCCAAGGAGCCAAGGAGCCAAGGAGCCAAGGAGCCAAGGAGCC
>LR552386.1:0-11903 GCA_900536415.3 Caenorhabditis sp. 38 MB-2015
ATCCTTTCGAAGGATATGTAAAACTACGGTGACTATGACCAAAAGGATGAGAGCAGCTACTATTTTAAGTTCCATACGATAAAATAATAAAATAAAATAATTTTCGCAGGTGTTTCTTTTGTGTACGAACAGGTTCACGCACAAACAAATCAGTATTTTTTGCTATTATTTTTTGCGATTCATGGGTACTCTTTACGTCATGAAATTGGGTCACCCGATAATTTTAGAAATCAAAATTGCAAGGGTGACAAAAATACGACAAGTGTGGCGGCATCTAGGTGAGAGCGCACTAATTAGGTGATGTGGCTCACAATCGTCACAAAGGATATGGATCATTTTGCGGTTCAGTGGTATGGAGTTGAAGGTTCATGAAGGAATGAGCGACTCGCTCATGCTGAGTGGGAAAGACGACGGAACAAGCACAACATAGGACAAAATAAGAGTTTATTGAATAGAAACAGTTGAAATTATCGTTATTTTACGTCCAAAAATAGGTGAAGAGTCCAGACTCAACAGTCCTCCGAAAGATAATATTTGTTGGATCAGGATCAGGATTATAGAAGCCAGGAAGGCTTGGAAAAGGATCGAGTCTCGCTAAGCACCGTTTGGATCAGGAAAGAGGAGAATTTAGAATTTAACGAATAGAGAATTTAGGATTTATAAGGAGAACTCCAAGGAGTTCGACTGAAAGTGAATCTAAATAATTAAAGTGAAATTAACATTGAAAACAAAGGAAAAGAGAGAGAGAGCAGGCGCTCACCACTCTCTAGGACGAATTTAGGAGAGAATGAAAATGAGAAATTTCTGAGAGAGAAGGGGGAGGCCGCCGGTAGCGACGTTAAAGGCGCATAAGGAAGCGCGGCGAGACCCGTTGAGGAAGAGGAGGCAATTTGAAATGTCGTTTCTTTTTATTTCTTTTCTTTTTCCTTGTGTTTTGGCGTAGTAGAGAAGCGTACGTAGCAGCGTTCGCGACACTGGGGGGGGCCGGGCGACGGCTGCCCTGCAGGCCGAATGGACGGGAGTTCGTTCGGTGGCGTTGAGTAGAACACAAGGAATTTGGATGAAAAGAAATAGGAATACGAGCTTTGGGAACCGTAGAAAAAACCGTTTCCGGGAAAAATGGGTCCGAAGCTACCATATACCTAGTGTGGAACTGGGTTGGATTGGAATTCGGAATAATTTGGTCGCGACATGTTGGTTGCTGTGTGAGCTGTTGACATGTCGTTGTTTCTTGTTGAAGTCGATCCGGTGATGGGCTTTCTGCTCTGTTTTTTCCCGTTTTGAGTACGGATCGGATCGGCTTGGGTATGGATTCCTTGATTTGGGAGAATAATTTGGATTGGTGTTTGGCATTGCTGAAATTATTCAACTTTGTGTTGGAATGGATTGGATAGCTCAAGGATATTGAGAGGAACGACGGTGGGAAGAAAGGAGCAAAGAAAGATTTGTTGATCATTGAGTGAGGTTTGGACAAGTTGCATAATGTTTATGACTTTGGATATTTGACTGGAGATTTTGCATAATTTTTTATGACTTGGATAGTTGTTTGGACAATTTGCATAAAGAGATCTTTTATGACTTTGGGTGGTTTTTGGATGAGGATTGGCTTGGATATGTGAATGGAATTGGGTTATTCCATGTCAGTGTAGCTGACTCCTTCTTTGGCGGCTCGACTTGGCATTTGACGGCGTTGCGGATCGCTGTGTTGTGCAATTGTTTGAGCAACTTCGATGTCAGCGTGGATTTCCAAAGGTACGAGTTGATTGATGGCTCGGCTGAAAATTCCATTTTTAGTTTTTACTTTAGCTGACCTGTGCGCTCCGTCTGCGCTTGTTTCAAGTTCGGTGATGAGCCCCAATGGCCAATCTATCCGATGTTTGTCCGATACAACGAATACGATTTGTCCAACTGTTGGTTCTCCTGTCGAATATCGCTTTTGATGGTTCACGCTCAGTCGCAGTTCAGTCAAATACTGTGTGTTCCATCGTGACCATAGTTTGTCCGAAGCTTCTTTGATTCTTTTCATGAACTTCCGTGTCATGTTTTCGGTGTTGGATTGGAAAAAGTTATGATCTGGATCGGATGGGATGGGAATGGATAGGGCTGCTCCGGGCGAAATCAGATCTATTGGGCGGATGGCTGAGAGATCGTCTGGATCATCTGGATTTCGTGTGAGCGGACGAGAGTTGACCGTTGCTTCCAGTTCGCATATCAAGGTGTAGAGTTCCGTGTAGGTGAGACTGTTCCGAGGATTCGCTTTGTATAGTAGCGATTTGACTACTCCGATCAATCTCTCATAGAATCTTCCTTTCCATGGTGATAGTGGTGTGATATGTCGAACTTCGATTTCTTCTTGGGCAAGAAATCTTTGGAAACGGATGTCGCCTTTGATTTCGTGGATGTCGTTGTTGATTATTGATAGTCCGAGGACGAAGGCTGGAGCATTGTCGAGAACAATATATTTTGGAGTTCCTCGTCTGGCTGATGTCCTTTTGAGAGCCATAATGAATGCTGTTGTGGAGTTGTCGTGGACCATTTCCAAATGGATAGCTCGAGTAACCATACATGTTGTGATCATCACCCAAACTTTGGTCTTGACTTTGTTGCCGTTTCTGAAGTAGATTGGACCGAAATAATCAATTCCAACGTTGTCGAATGGTCTTGCTGGTCTGGTTCTTGCTGCTGGTAAAGCGGGAATTTCCGGATATTTGAATGGCCATGCATTGATTCTTCGACAAACGACACAACTGTTGATCATCTTTTTCACTTTTGAATTCAATTTCGGAATCCAGTATTTGGTTCTGATTTTGGCGAACGTGGCTGGATGACCGGTGTGGAAACAGTGTCCGTGTGCGTCATTGATGATGAGATCAGCTAACACATGACGATCCGAAATGAATATCGGATGGATGGTTTCTCTTGGCAATTTGGAATTGTCAAGTATGGATTGGATACGGATAACTCTGTTTTCGTCGAGATGAATTCTCAACTTGTTTGGGATATGGAATTGGTTTTCTTCTTCGAGTTCAGTGACATGGTGTCGGATCAGATAGTTTCGAGTGGTCTCGAACTGTTCGGATTTGGATAGGATGGAGGAGTACTGGTTCAGAATTGAGTTAGGCGGTATATTTTTCCGAATTCGCGCTAAGAAGCTAAACACGTTAGTCGTGGCTGCGACAAGTTTGCTGAAGCTTCTGAAGCGGTTGAATGGAATAATGGGGCCTTGGATAATTGGATCTGATGATATGGATTGGATCATGGATAGGTTGACTGTTATTCTCAATTCCTTGTTGCATTCGTCTTTGTCGAAATCATTTTCGACTACTCTTGAACCCCATGTGGCTGGATCGTTTTCGAGGAATTCTGGTCCGTTTAGCCAAAGTTTGGAGTTTTGAAGTTCAGCGGTCGACATTCCTCTTGTTATGATGTCAGCTGGATTTTCGGTGCCATTGCAATGGATGAGTCTGGCCTGGATTCCGTGGTCGGTTGCTGTTTTCATCATTGATTTTACGGCTTGGACTTGGTTGTGGACGAATGGTCGAAGTGGTTTGTCTCCTTTGATCCACCAAATGGCGATTGAACTATCGGATGCGATGACGATTTCTTCCGGCTTATCTTGCAATTCTTTGAGCACTGTTTCCATGACTGTGGCTCCTCCTCGAACTCCTAACAGTTCTAACCTTGGTATGGTTTGGGAGTTTGGATCTGGAGGGCAAATGCGTCCGCGGGCTAGTATCAAATGTGTTTCTACTTTGCCCGAGGTATTTATGCAATACGAATACGCACATGCTCCATAATGACGTTTTGACGCGTCGGTGAAGATTATGAGCTTGCTCATTTTGGATGTGGATGGACTTCTCGAAATTGTGAACTCTTTTGCTGATTCTTCGGCGATGATTCGGCTCCATTCTTGCTGCAATTCTTCCGAAACCTTCTTATCCCACTCCGTATTTTGGATCCATGCATCTTGAATTAATGATTTGATGCGAGTGGAACTTGGCAATGTGAGTCCAAGTGGATCAAATTTGGATGAGGAGTGCGAAACTAATTGGCGTTTCGTTGGATGGATGACAGTGGTTTGAGGAATCTTGATGGTCAAGGTGTCGTCGTTGGCATTCCATGTGAGGCCGAGGAGTTTCATCTTGTCCGATTTTGCTCGATCTTCTTCTGGTATTTCAGCATCTGATTCTTGATGATTCGTTTTGAACTCGCGAAGATTCATGTTCATATTCCCGAATATCAGTTTGGCTCCGGCTCGCATCACGTTGATCATTTTGAAGTCATCAGTTAGCAATATAATGTTGTCAACGTATAGATTTCTTCGGATGTCGTCATTCAGCCAATGTGGGTGATTTTCCAGAAAATGAGCAATGGCCATATTGAGCAAGAATGGTGATGATGTGAGACCGAATGGAACTCGAGTGAAGCGGAGAGTGACAAGGTTGTCTGGATGTGGAGGTTTGGATATGTCTTTCAACCAGAGAAATCGGGTGAGATCTCGGCACTCGGCTTGTAGCGAGATCATGTGAAAGGCTTTCTCGACATCCGCTGTGAGCATGAATTTGCGGCTTCTAGCTCGTAGCAGGATACCGATTATGGATTGGAGGATGGATGGGCCGGCGTAGGAGCATTCATTGAGTGATAAGCATCCTTTCCGCTTGGATGATCCGTCGTATACGACTCTTTTTTTGGTGGTGGCTGAGTCTTCTTTGACGACGACACGGTGTGGGAAGAAGTAGCTGAGCCCGTTGATTGCGTCTGGTGCATATTCAATGATTCCATTGGCTAACTGTGTTGCGATGATCTGATCGTATTCGGCTAATAATGGTGTTCCTTTGATCTTGTTGTAAAGGGTTTGAAGACGTTTGAGTGCAACCGTGAAGTTATCTTCTAGACGATCTTCTTTGCCATTTAGTGGAATTTTCACCGATATTCTTCCATTTTCAAATTTGACTGTCTTCCGAAATTCTGCGATGACTTCTTGATCCGATTTGTTGTCTTCTTTCACTGCTGTGATTCCTATACTCTCCAGGTTCCATAATTGTGTGATGTCGAATTTTGAAATGGATTCAACATCAATCATGTCTGACGAGAATACTGCCGATAGGGCGTTGATTTGGTTGTTTTCGGTTTTTGGGCGACTTGTGAAGATGAGGCCATACGAAGTTTGGATCAGTTTGATTTCGGGAGTGACAAGTAACAGCTTGGCTTGGTCGAATATTTTCCAGAATAGTTCGACTCCGATTAGTAGATCTATCGGTTCTCCGCTGCGTTTTGAGGCGTCTTGGAGAGTCTTGACATATTTTGGCTCAAGGACACTTGAGTAGTCTTCCAGTCCTGGTGGTACTTGAAATTTGGTTGTCAGATTGGGTATGGATAGGAATGGGATCTCTTTTTTCAGCTTTTTGCGGTCTGGAGTCATGGTATGGTATTCGATAGGCACTTGGAAGATTCCGGAATTGTGGGTTTCTACGCCATTAATTCCATTCACTTTTAGTGGCATCGTTTGGGTTGGATGAAGGTTGAGTTTGGATATGGTGTGTTCGGAAATCAACGAATGTTCGGCTCCCGTGTCGACTAACGTGGTGAGAACGTGGTTATTCACCTTCACTAGAAGAAACATGAATTTTCCTCTTTGTATGTCGGCAACGTTGACTTCGATTTGTTGATATGACGAACTGTTTGGATCGGTCGGAACTGGGTCTGGATCATGGATTGGATTTTTACGGATGAGGGTCTTGGATTGATTACTGGATGGGTTTGGATTGGAGTTGATATTGGATGAGGATAGAGGAGCTGGCTCTGGTGGATCGGGATTGGTTGAGACTTGAGAACTTTTAGAGTTGAATTTTGAATTTTGAGGCTTTGAAATGTTTGAATTGTTTTTTGATTCTGAAATTGGCATTGAAATTTTATGATTTGAAATGGTACTTGGATTTTTAAGAGTTGTTTGAGAAGATTTAATTTCTCGCACGAAAAAATTGGCTCAATGTTTCCACCGATTCTCCCAACGATGGATTTTCTCCCAAAGCTTTCTTGTATACTTCGAAGGCCTTGTGGATGATTGTAGCTCTCTCGCAAGTTGATTCGTGATGACGCTCGTTGCATGCGCGGCAGTATCGACCTTTGCATTGTCTTGTTTGATGTGTAGTTTTTAGGCAGTTGGCACATCTTGAGTCGGTTTCGATCGCATCCATTCTCTTTTTGAACGACATTGAGCAATTGTACACCGAGTGACCGTTTTCTTTGCAGTATATGCATGGCATAGGTTTGTTCTGCGGCTTGTCTGCTTTCTTTTGATCCTTTCTGTTATTGTTGGAGGAGGATTGGATCTTTGACTTAGAGTCTTTGGATTGGGTCTGGAATGTAGCGGCGTTGATTACAAGTGAGTCGACTTGGCTTGCTGCTGTTCCATTGATTGCTGCATCAAAACGAGCATTTCGTTTTCTTTGGATAATAATGTCCTCCAGTTTCTCCATGATTTCCGTAGTTGTCCATGGTTTTGTGTCTCGACGATCCTTTGTCAACATGACCTTTTCTCTTATTTTTGCTGAGAATTTGGTCAAAATCGTCGTTTGGATTGTGATTCTTTCCACATCTTCTCTCAAGGATTTCAAGTTTGATAATAATCTCTTGATTTGGTCGAATGTGTGGAGCATTTCTTCTGGATCCGAAGTGGCTTGAGTGAGTTCACTTAGGTAACACCAGATGTGAGTGGCTCCATCTCGACCCACAGTGTACCGGTTATCGAGTTGTTGGAGAGCTTCTTCATATTGACCGGAGAATGAATCGAAACAATCGATTGCTTCAGATGCTTTTCCGGTGACTTGTTGTTGAAGATACATCAATTTGGTGAAGTTGCTCATTCCCGGATTCATGTGGACGAAGGCAAGGAAGGCTTGTCGGAAGTTGACGTATTTTGATTCATCTTTGCCATCGAATGTGGGTAGCACTAGTTTCGGTGGCTTGATGTTGGCGGCAGCATAATGGTTAAACGATGGTTGAATACCATATCCCGTTGGATAATTGTTTGCACTATACGCATTTGGGTGTGGATTGGAATAAGCTCGATTAATTGGCGGAATTTGATCGTATCGATCTTCCTTGAATCGGATGTTGGCTCTTTTGTTGTCTAACAATGATGATTCATTCCCGAGCGTTTGATTTGGATTTGGGTATGGATGATGATCCGGTTGGGTTTGATTCGGTCCAAATCGATATTCCGGTTTGAAATCCATGTTCCACTGTGGCTGGTTGAATTGTTTTGAATTTTGGGTGGTTTGGAAATTTTGAAAATTTTGTGGAAAGTTTTGTAGAAACGCTGGTGATTCTGCGAACCGCTGACGTTCTATTGACGATTCATTTAGCCGTTGTGGAATGGATTGGATATGATAGGGATGATTAGCTTGTGGAGCTTGCATTGGTCTGGAATTGTGGCTAACATCTAGGCGATTGAATTCTTCTTGCAAATTGCGTTGGGTTTGGATTGGATGATTGGATCTGGGTTCTTGTTGCCACAATTGTTTTCTTGGTTGATATTCTTCGCTTCGGAAGTCGTTTGGATGCTGCGGACTTATCATAGTTCGGGACGAATATTGGCTTGGAGTTTGCAAGTCTTCGTCTTCTTCCAACAGATTCGGATTTGGATATGGGTCAATATTGACTCTTTTTGGAATGTAACTTGGCGTTACTTTTCGAATGTTGGAACGGATTGGATCTGTATGTTCTGGAATCTGCATCTGACTCCCGAGAATCGGAGTATCATTGGATATGGTTTGGGTGGGATTGGTTTGGAATAACTCTTCTTGAGCTTCACCAGCTGCGTAGTCTGCGGTTTTGAATGCGATATCTTTTTCGATGGCTCGCATCTCCTTTCGCAGTTGGTTGAGTCCTTGTTGTCCGGCATGTTCCATAATAGTCGACAATTCCGAAGTGACTTTGTATTGAGGGATGTCAGCTTTATTGGCGAGATGGCGCTTGTAATTTGCACGGATGTTCAACAAGTATTCCAAGTGATGTTGTACTTTGGCGGCGAAATCATTGACGATCGACGCTTTGGCATCGAGGGCGACGGATGGATTGGGGTCCTCGATCATGGCTACTCGTTGATCATAGTTGGCTATGAATTGGCGAGTGGCTTGAAGATTCCTCGAGATCTCATCTTTGAGCTTGTTAACGGCTCGGTTGACGACCTTCTCCGGCGATGTTTTCTTGACGGCAGAAGATGTTTGACGGGATCCGGGGCAATTTTGATTCATTGTTTTGATTGCAAATCTTTGAGTGCGCGCGATTTCCAGTTAAATATCTGAAGATCCTCAAAGTTTTGGTCTCGAACAATAAGAAAAATTATAGAGAATGGTTCTCTTCGGCTGTGAAGACTCTGATCGCGTTTCAGAGGAATGATAGTCATTCTTTTTTGGTTTGGATGTGGATGTCGACATCTCTTTCTGAATGAAAGAATTTCCCTGGCTAGATTAATTTTAACAATTATGGTGAATAAAATAGCGATCAGGGTGGACAGGCCCATGCACTGCCTCTTTTCGCCCTCACACATCTCTCAATACGGTTTTGATCAGAATTTGTAATGAGAGGTGAAGACGATTATCAGCTGGTAACTTGAAATTTTATTGATTTTTGGCTTGATTTTGAATTTTTTATCAAGCTTTTGATTTATTTTTTAATCAAATCTTCTAAAATTTTTTGAAATGTCTGTACCAGCTGATGGTTGTTGCTGCTCTCGATGTTGTGACAAATTTGTTTGATAAATTTGGAGCAGGATTGGAGGTGGATTGGTATCGGATNTTGGATCTGTATGTTCTGGAATCTGCATCTGACTCCCGAGAATCGGAGTATCATTGGATATGGTTTGGGTGGGATTGGTTTGGAATAACTCTTCTTGAGCTTCACCAGCTGCGTAGTCGGCGGTTTTGAATGCGATATCTTTTTCGATGGCTCGCATCTCCTTTCGCAGTTGGTTGAGTCCTTGTTGTCCGGCATGTTCCATAATAGTCGACAATTCCGAAGTGACTTTGTATTGAGGGATGTCAGCTTCATTGGCGAGATGGCGCTTGTAATTTGCACGGATGTTCAACAAGTATTCCAAGTGATGTTGTGCTTTGGCGGCGAAATCATTGACGATCGACGCTTTGGCATCGAGGGCGACGGATGGATTGGGGTCCTCGATCATGGCTATTCGTTGATCATAGTTGGCTATGAATTGGCGAGTGGCTTGAAGATTCCTCGAGATCTCATCTTTGAGCTTGTTAACGGCTCGGTTGACGACCTTCTCCGGCGATGTTTTCTTGACGGCAGAAGATGTTTGACGGGATCCGGGGCGATTTTGATTCATTGTTTTGATTGCAAATCGTTGAGTGCGCGCGATTTCCAGTTAAATATCTGAAGATCCTCAAAGTTTTGGTCTCGAACAATAAGAAAAATTATAGAGAATGGTTCTCTTCGGCTGTGAAGACTCTGATCGCGTTTCAGAGGAATGATAGTCATTCTTTTTTGGTTTGGATGTGGATGTCGACATCTCTTTCTGAATGAAAGAATTTCCCTGGCTAGATTAATTTTAACAATTATGGTGAATAAAATAGCGATCAGGGTGGACAGGCCCATGCACTGCCTCTTTTCGCCCTCACACATCTCTCAATACGGTTTTGATCAGAATTTGTAATGAGAGGTGAAGACGATTATCAGCTGGTAACTTGAAATTTTATTGATTTTTGGCTTGATTTTGAATTTTTTATCAAGCTTTTGATTTATTTTTTAATCAAATCTTCTAAAATTTTTTGAAATGTCTGTACCAGCTGATGGTTGTTGCTGCTCTCGATGTTGTGACAAATTTGTTTGATAAATTTGGAGCAGGATTGGAGGTGGATTGGTATCGGATGCATTTGTTGACGAGTTTTGATTGGATCAGCAGGTTCTCATGGATTAGAATTCGGATAGCGGATGAGGATATGGGTACGGATTGGATCAGTAGCGAAGAGAAGGATGTGGGTACGGGTGACATACAATATTTCATGTGTTCTATATCCAGTGTCAAACTGTTTGCGAGTATTTTCGAATTTATTACAATCTTTTGTATTATGTGTTTATTAAGATTATTAATTTATGAAAATTTAAGAGTTTGAGATACTTACAAATTGTATGAATGGTTTGGCTTTTTCTCCCTTCTTCATCTTCTCTTTTTCTTGCGCTTCTTTTGTCGCTTCCACTGTCAGTAGATGTTTCAACACTGAACATTCATTCGTATGAATTTTTTGGATGGGTTTGGAAATGGATGAGCATAATTTTCGGGTTGGGTTGGATATGGAAACTTACTTGGGTGAAGGAATATTTTTATATTCGTCCATTTTTGCCTTTCCAGTTTCTTGGCCAATTTCCGGCGCTAATTGGATAATTTATCACGAGCATGATTGGATTATGATACGGAAGTAATTTCATACGTTTAATACACTTGGAAATCTCTAGAAACAACGAAAAACGCAAAGTTGGGAGAAAAAATATCGAAAAATGAAGAATTTCGAAAGTCGCGTTGGCCTAGGTTTGCATCGGTTTCCTAGGCCAAGGCCATTTTTTCTCTTGTTTGTTTTGTTTGTCCGGAGTTTTTCGGGAATTTCTTTCGTGTTTGGGTTGGATATGGTAGAAGAAGGATTGGAAGAAGGAATTAGGATCTGGGTGTTTCCCTAGCTACTTTTAGGTATGGAATGGGTTGCAGGATGACGGATATGGGTGAAAACTCGTGGATTTGGGTTGGAATCGATTTTGTTCGTCTTTCTGCACCTTGAGTGGCTATTTTCCGATTGATTGGCATGCTTCCTGCCTAGGATTGGATGCGATGACCAATTTCTGCTGAATTTCTTCGTTTTTGATGATTTGATACCAATTTCTCGGCCGTTTTTCTCCTTTTTTGCGTTCCTTGTCTCATAATTGTTGTCATAGCACTTCCTCGTTCGTTGATGATGCAATTTCTCTACTTTTCTGTTAGAAATAGATCCTAATAATGCAAGGGACGCCATTTTGAGTTGGATGGATCAATAATGATGCAATTTTGGCTGTTGTTGTTGACCCAACGACATTTTTGCATTTGTGTGGATTGGAAATGGGTTTGGAAGTGAACTGGTGCTTAGTTCAAGTGGATGGGATAAGGAGAATTTGGATATGGACAGTGTTAGTTTGCGTTTTCCAGGTTTCTCAGGCTGAGTCGGTCGATGCACCAATTTGTGGCGGCATCTAGGTAAGAGCGCACTAATTAGGTGATGTGGCTCACAATCGTCACAAAGGATGTGGATCATTTTGCGGTTCAGTGGTATGGAGTTGAAGGTTCATGAAGGAATGAGCGACTCGCTCATGCTGAGTGGGAAAGACGACGGAACAAACACAACATAGGACAAAATAAGAGTTTATTGAATAGAAACAGTTGAAATTATCGTTATTTTACGTCCAAAAATAGGTGAAGAGTCCAGACTCAACAGTCCTCCGAAAGATAATATTTGTTGGATCAGGATCAGGATTATAGAAGCCAGGAAGGCTTGGAAAAGGATCGAGTCTCGCTAAGCACTGTTTGGATCAGAAAAGAGGAGAATTTAGAATTTAACGAATAGAGAATTTAGAATTTATAGGGAGAACTCCAAGGAGTTCGACTGAAAGTGAATCTAAATAATTAAAGTGAAATTAACATTGAAAACAAAGGAAAAAAAGAGAGAGAGAGCAGGCGCTCACCAATCTCTAGGACGAATTTAGGAGAGAATGAAATTGAGAAAATTGGGAGAGAGAAGGCGCGGCCGTTAAAGGCGCATAAGGAAGCGCGGCGAGACCCGTTGAGGAAGAGGAGGCAATTTGAAATGTCGTTTCTTTTTATTTCTTTTCTTTTTCCTTGTGTTTTGGCGTAGTAGAGA